>JAXQGS010000446.1:0-19040 GCA_037040325.1 Mucor sp. M7501 | reverse complement strand
GAGTTGTTCAAGGTCAATACCACGGTAGGTAAACTTACGGAAAGTTCTCTTTCTAGGAGTAGTTTGCTCGTCAGCCTGATTGATGAACAAGAATGCATGAGTACAGGTCTAGTATTAGGTCCAAGGCTGATGCGAAGATTCATAGAGAAAGAGAGACAGCATGCGCGTGGGTGTGAGGGTCGTAACAGCTGAATTGTCATTATACGGTGGTGTCTTTTTGCATGATGTTATGCTTTACTCGATGCTACTGATCCACTTGCAAATCCATCAAACATCCGCATCCATCGTTATGTTCAATAGTCGAATCCATCGATCCATCAGTGTCCAGTGAGCGTTGTACTATGTCTCTCTTTGCACACAAATCTCTGCCATCAACCATATCATCTCACATACCATCTTAAAGCACAAAAGGAAGGATTACTATGCTTTCTGCTTTCTTGAGCGTCAATGATAGTGGGCGGAAGAGTCCGGCAAATGTAAATCATTGTAGAGTAGCGCCTATTAAATCCACTCGGTCCGGAAGACAGTATGTGATACACTGACAGATCATGAAATGAAGAGCATGGCATGTTGAATCAGTCAGTGTACTAGCACTTGATAGACAGCACATGCAATTTCAACGCATACAGACCAAGAAACAAAGCACTCTCCAACAGACCCATGTGACACGTCGATAGACAAATTTATGAATAACATACCTTGGTATTTAGATGTGACCTGTCTGTCGGTTTGACTAATAATGAGCATGGTGTAAAAGTGTAAATGAAGGGCATCATAGTGGCTGGGCGTAGTGCTTCTCGTATACCCACCTTTTTCATGGCGCTAAACGCCTTACCTCTAAAGAGCTGGGTTGTTATCCAATAGACATGTTTGGAACTACTAGAAAACAGTACAACAAAAGATATGGTATCCCCAAGCAAATGACTGAGCAAGACATGGAGCAAATAATCCAAGGACGTTGACGTTGATGTGATTGATGTCTCTCATGCTAACTAATTAGCTTGTCCTTTGCATTAAGCTCTGTTTTTAGAGTATATCAACAAGAGCACTGATATTGCAACAGGAGCTGTTGGTATTGTCACTGAGAGCCCAAGCATGCAAAAGATGTCTTGCAACAAAATCAAGCTGATTACATCCTGATTGCTAGAGAGCATCTCAGAGGAGATGGTGGCTAAGTGAATAGTGTGTCCAAAGAATTGTGGATCTAGATGAAATGGCCCAAGCAGCACCTACGTGCTAATCACAAAAGATATCTAAAGGCTGTATTAGCCAACAAAATGTAGTAGCATATCGTAACAAAATGTAACCTCTTGAAGAGCATTTTACCTTTAACCTCACTTTTTTAAACATTGCTATTTACCCTCATTAGACATTCTATACCACTCTTTACATGTACAACATTACAATAGGCCCATTCAATCATAACGAACAATGCGCTGCTTAGACCATCTCAAATAACTGGGATTCAAACAGATCCTTCCTTCATCTTCTTCTTGCTGTGTTTGGTGTGGCCAAAAGGACCAAATGGGAGTGAGTGAGAGAGTGAGAGGATTTAAAAAAAAGAAATTTTTGTGTTTACGCTTTTACAACACTTTCTTTCTCTCACTCTACATACCACAAATGAAAGATCTGGATCCTCTTGCTGTAAGTCGCACTTCAACCCTCATTTGCACATTGACTAAGACACGCTTTGGAAATCTAGTTTACCGTTGAACTTGGCCAGTTTTACGAAAAGTCAAAGACAGCAGGCAATGTGTCTGTTACAATGAAGAGAAGTAGGTCGTAGTGCGCTTGCGATAGATCATCACACTGACGTTCATTCACAGTGACCGCACAAAGACTGGTCAAGACATCCAAAGTAAAGAAGGAGATGCCCAAAGGTGGCAGTGCAGTCGTTGCCAATGCTAAGGCAGATGATGTTCAATACCCTTGCCTCGTGCGTGCAGTGTACAAAAAGAACAAGATCAGCACCATTGTAAGCAGATGTCAGTTTCAGTAGTAGCTCTTTTGCTAATGACCTACTCTTTAGATTGCTCCTGATGATTTTGATAGATTCCAGAACGCCTACAGTACGATTATCAGAGCTTATATGGACACTTTGAAAAAGAAGGATCGTTCCAAGAAAGTAAAGAAAGTATCAAAATGATCAATAAAATAGAAGAACAAATGGACGATACGCATGTCTATGGATAGAGAGAGAAAAGGAGAGTTACGTGTTTGCAAATGGGTGGAAAATCAGGGTCGATTAGCAGACGATGAACGCATTAATCAAATCACATTATACAGACTGGAACAGTGGGCAATGAGGATTTACAACAGATTGATTTATTACTATACATTAAGGCTTGGAATGGACAATATTCTCGATATCGTTATTGTTGAATGCAGACACCATGGATCCAATGACTGATTTCTTGACGCTGGAAGCATCAGCCGGCTTGATGGAACTATCTTCGGCTACTTTATGCATAGCCTTACCCACAGTATCGACAGAGTTGATGCCATTATAACCAAAGAGGCTAAAGATGGGTTTACAGACAGCCACTGCAAGAGGCTCTACCAATCGAGGACGAGTACGAGGCTCGACCACTTCCAAAAGTCCAGGGCGGAAGATGGATACCTTCTCGAAGCCTGTTTCTGCTAGCTTTTCTTCAGTTTGACCTTTTGTCTTGGGATACAAGAACATGGAATCTTTACTTGCGCCCTTTTTTCATGTTGTTAATGCCATCAACTCGAGTGTATTTGAATGTGATGTCTCGCTTACCCTGGATGAACAGTATAGGAAATGCACAGGCGCCAATTCAGATCCGGCGGGCTTGTTTTCTTCTTGTATGATCTTTGCAGAGTCTAATACATAGGTTTGATCAATTTTGATAAACTTTTCGGCACTACCAGCATCAGCACGGGTTGTAGCAAGGCAGCAAAAGACATCACTTGCAGTGCGTTAGTTAGATCAGACATAATTGAGCAAAGCGTACCTATGGACTACTTACGACACGTTCTTGAAATCCTCACGATGGGCTTCCAAATTATCAAAATCAACGGTTTTTTGCACCTAACACACACACATTCAATACGGAACAAACGCTTATCAAGCATTGAACAAGCAAGCTTACCAATTTGTCTTGAGGGATGCTATCATCGAGCTCCACAGGGCGTCTACCCACTGCTACGACCTTTGCATATGTACCGTTCTTCAGCACATCCTTCAAGAGTTGCTTACCAACAGCGCCTACAATACAAGATCCATGAGAAACAAGTCTTGCTGACTTGTCATTCAACCAGTAACTCTACCTGTAGCACCAAATACCAAAGCAGTTTTGTTCATATTGTTGTTTTCTGACATTCTTATGTTAATCAAAAGAAAGATATAATTTATATAGCACAATTGAGCGAGGGATTTTAAAAGACTGGCATGAGCCGACATTTATACCTGATTGTTGGAATGACAAGCCAATGAAATGCTGTGCACATGTGACAACAGGACGAAGGTCTACGTTTCCTTCTTAATTAAGTAAGTTTGGAGTTGGGCCTTACGTTATCCACTTCCATAAAAGCATTCAGCAATACTGGAAATGGATTTACATTGGCATTGGGCAGAGTCTTTTTAGTGCAGTGCAATCTACAAGACTGGCTCTATCAGATCTTTCTTGGATCCCATTGAAGGCATAGATCCACACATGTATAAAATGCGAAAATTGAGCATAATAGAGTAGTGTTCAAATGTCAAAAAATAACAGCAGCGTATAGATCCAACAAGCTCAACGCATGCAAAACAAGACTTGAATTCTTTCAATGCTGATGTGTGGATATTTACATTTTATTGGCACAAGATCTATTTGTTGTTGACACCGAGCTCTGGAAGTCTCTCAATGACATATTTGTGGTTGGCAATGTACATGATGGGGATACCAGGCACTTTACGAATACGACGCTTCAGATCACGATCACAGGTAGCAACGATATAGCATTTGTGCTGCATCACTCGGTTGACCAAACAGTCATCTGCATATGTACCCTTATGTGAGCATGGAAGACGTTCAAAACGAGGATCACGAGCAATTCTAATGTTGATCCGTATTAACCACATCTGACCAATTTGATCCCTGTTCTCATTCCGTCTACTTACTTTAACGCAATACGATACTTGGGCCCTAACTTCTCCAATTCAGCCAATACACAATCAGTAATACATGGTACAGCTAAAAAAGCAATGTATAGATATGTCAATACAATGTCAATGGATAGACGAGCGATGACCTACATTTTGCATAGAGACAATCCATCATTGATTTGACTAGTTCAAGCTTGTTTTGGATAGAGAAATTGATGAAATTGGTATCCACCAAGATGTGGTATGGAGGACCAAGCGCAGCATTGTATTGAAAGAACATGGAGGAAGCCACTTGAGGACTAAAAGATCATCCAATGCACATGTCATTTAGTCACTGTCTGCCAACATCAAGGTTGAATCTACTTACACATGACGAACAGCCTTTTCTTCCTTCTTTTCCTCCTTCTTCTTTTGCTTTTCTCGGTTCTCCTTCCTGCAAAAACAGATAATATGGGTCAATTTCATTTTGCAATGTCTTGGGGAAAACTGTATGCTTACAATCGAGTGTCATTTGTGCTAATCATGCGTTTGACTTGAGCAAACTTTCTAGTAGTTTTGGCTTTACCCTGTTGGCAGTATGTCAGTAAGATCCATATGGCTTTATAATGTTCTTTACATTACCATGATGTGATGTTGATTATGGATTGATGAGGAAAAAAAAAAGAAAGAAAAAAAAAAAAGTTACAGTTTCTGATTTTTTCCAATGCTTCTGTGACCTTTGAAGTAGGACTGTCAAGCTTTCAGATCTGCCTTTGGTCCACAGGTACATGTCAATGCTAATTCGTTCGATGATTATGTGAAAGAAGATGCCCATCAATGCGAACAGAGCAAATTTTAGAATAGGCGGCCAGTAAGTTTTGCTACACTCAATACGGGCGTCGCCTTATAGGGCTTGATCCAGACACATAGCTTTCATCATTGTGATTTTCAATATAAATCTATCAACATTTGGCACTAGAATGCATACCAGAGGTTTGCCTCTGATGAATACAACCATTGAATAGCAATGAAGCTGAAAAGGTCAATCAATATCAAATGGCCAGCCATTAACGCAATGCGCTTTGATGCATTATTGGCCTTGAACAAGTTAAATGGTATTTGATTTTGGGTGAAGCGCCTTTTTTTACAAACGCAACGAGCTGTAATCCACCCCGAAATATCGTCGATCTTCGTTCTAATGGGAGGTGCACAGCTCGCACTTGCAGCGGGCTTACACAAATAATGCAACGTTGGATCTTACGAAATGGATCAATTCTAGTTATCTGTTGGACGATATGTGGTTTCTAATAGTAAAGAAAGGCTATCCCAGAGTCGGGCGAGAGACATTCTCCTTTTCGCTCATCCGCCAAATAACACAATGTCAGTCAATTGATTCGATACTGCTGCAAAAACAGTTTTTTCATCGGTTTTGGCTATTGGGCGCATTGTTTGAGTAAATTTATGCGCTTTTTAATGAACAAAGAGTTTAATCATGCACTGTTTTGCTAGATGATAGACTCACAGATCATCAAACCAGGTGTTAATAAACGCAATCTTTGGTGAGCAGCCCTCAAGTGTATTTACCACTGTAAAATCAAGAGTTTGGATCGCTTGTATCTCGCCAACGAAGCGCGATCTCGGCCTCAAGACAAGTGTAATCGTGTTCTACGACCTGATATTAGGTTAGGGATCACCTTTCAGCAATTTTTTGGGGATTAGGTGGATCATCGATTTCTGGCAATTTCGGCCCTATGGTAGCAAAGGAAAAATTGATGATTTTGAATGATGGACGTTTTCACCTCAAAAATGAAGTTTTCTATTAAGGTGTTTCTATGCTCAAAATAACCGGAGAGAAGCATAGGAGCATGTGAAGGTGTCTTTGGGTCAATTCATTATAGTGTTTGTAGACCTTCTCTCCGAAAACGTGTTTTGCAATTTTTAGCAGTAGCTCTCCACAGACTAGATAAATCACTTTGAAATTAACCCCATTAGATTCCTCGTTCAATTTTACATCTAAAACTTTAAAGAAATACCTGCTGTTCAAGTATAAAAATGTTGTGTAATTCCCCCTGAAAGGGTTTTGGATGTTCAATCGAAGGATTCTGAGGACCAGTGAAATCTCTGGAATTTCTGAAATTCAATCCCAGCTCAGTCTGCTGCTGCTGCTGCTGGTGTTTTGCCCTACCTTTTGTATAGTAAAAAGACACTATAGACGTCTAATTGCTTTCGATAGGGTTGTACTTGGTCAGTATCAATCTACTCATAGAAACGCTTCTATGATTGGCATTTGATATGCTTTGAATTTTTACTAGATGCCCCGTAATGCTGGTACAAGAGAATCCACCCAGGACTCTTGAATGTCAAGAAAATACTTTTTCAGGTTTGTAAGATATATCGGCTGTCTCGTAACCAGTACTACTTCAAATGTTATCGGCTCTATTCAAATGCTTTCATATCTGATTATTCTGGCACTGCTATAAATGTGCAAGGTATTATATTGCTGAAGCTTTTCGCATCAACCTTCTGGGATTTGAACAACTCTCACTCGCTCGTATCGAATAGCAAAAGGCGCCACTACTCAATTACTATGGTGTCGTGCCTGCAGTGAAGCCTTGGATAACATCATTTCTATGTAAGCTCACATCTGAATCTGATTGCGATGCAAAAAGTAGAGCAGATTATTAGTCTATTCACAAATGTTGGAATCTTAAATCCTTTTCATCAAATTTTAACGCAGCCAGCAGAGCACATTGCGTGTTATGGCATAGTATGGCTAGTAATTTTAGACTCTAATACAAGGATCACCCTTTCCAAACCAATTTTAGTGTAGCCTGTACAGGATGAAAATGACGCCCATTCATGATATCAGAGATTTTTGTGCAAAAGTTTTGCTATCAATACAGAAATCTTGATTGGGTTCATATGTGCCTTCTATACTATTATCCTAAACATTGTAATGTCCCGATTCATCCTAATGTTTCATTTCAATCTAGATGGAACAAATGTGCCAAAAAAAAAATAAAAACAACTGATGACAAGAAATTAAGGTTTTCTCTCCACAATATAATTTACACACTCAATACAAGAAATGCGTTATATATTTATTGGGACCATGGCCGTTTTGGTTACATATTTGCTGGGTATCTCAGTTTCGCTTTCTCGTTTAAGGAAATA
This sequence comes from Mucor sp. M7501, assembly GCA_037040325.1. NCBI lineage: Eukaryota > Fungi > Mucoromycota > Mucoromycetes > Mucorales > Mucoraceae > Mucor > Mucor sp. M7501. The sequence goes on along the minus strand of JAXQGS010000446.1, from coordinate 11,773 downwards.
AGCTTTTGTAGATTTTATCTCCGGAGTGCAATGATAGCTATTGGAAATCATTGAGTCATGATCTAAAAGGCCAATCAGGCTAGCAACGTCGTTTGAAATGATTATCTTTGATAGTGTTTTTTTCCACGGTTTATGGTTCATTGAAATTGTATTTTCTGGAATCTTTGTAATATACATGTATGTGAGATGATCGTGAGAAATATTGGCAGTAATCTTGTACCCCCACACGTTTGATACCTGTCATCAAGCTATCTACATCACCACTTAGCAAGAGATGGAATCACTGCAAAGGCGAATATAAATCGGACCGGGAGACCAAAGTGGGCACCCAAGAGGCATATGACTCAGGTATCCATAAAAGTAGATAGATCCATTGATTGGAGAGGTAGACCAAGCGCCGTCTGTTTCGAGTGGGCATCACTTTTGAGACATGGGCTTTTTAATTCAGCTTGAAACTAGAGGTATAAAAGAAACTACTAACGATCCAAATGTGAGAATGCCAATTCTTCTTCTTCCTGCTCTTCCTTTTTTTTCATTTCATTTCTCTTCTTTCTGCTCGACCATTTCGATTTTATATATCCAAATTAGACGAAATTAAACATACAAAATGTCTTTAGAACTTGACGATTTGGACAAGAAAACTAATGACTTTCAAGAGGGACCCGTTACATTTGAAGCCTATAGTGGTAATAATCTCAGTTAACATTGCAATTTAGAGGCATTTACTCATGTATGTTCATTGATACAATAGAGGCTGAAGTGGATTTTTCCGATGAGGGGTTGATAGATGTTGATAGAAGCCAAGCCGGCTCATCATTTCTTGCATATTTCAATGTCGTCTGCGTCGTTGCAGGTACTGGTACTCTCGGTCTTCCTTATGCTCTCCGTTTAGGTGGCTGGATTGGTATCTTGATTCTCGTCTTGGCCTGGACCATGTCTGTCTATACTGGTACGCTACTTGTTAGATGTCTGTATGCTAATGGCAAGCGTCGCCTGTCCACCTACAAGGAAATTGCCACCACATGTTTCGGTACAGTGGGTGGCTGGATCACTTTCTTCTTCAATTCTTGGATTTTGCTTGGTGCTCCCATTTTGTACATTGTTCTATCTGGATCCAACTTGAATGAGCTGTGTAAGGGCACTGCTGGCGAAATCGGAACCCTTCCATGGAGCATCATCTCTTGTGTCCTTGTTGCTGTTCCCTTTGTGCTTGTCAAATCCATGAAGGAAGTTGCCTGGATGAGTGCTTTAGGTGCTGTTGCTACACTTATTGTTGTTATCATTTGTCTCGTCGTTGCCTGTATCGATAAGAAGACTATTGGTGAAGTGCATCACGATGCTGTCATTTGGCCTCAATTCCCCATCGCCTTGAGTACCATTTCCTTTTCATTCGGTAAGTTCTGTACTTGTATCTAGTTGCGTAAATTGACACTGACGTTTTATCCGATTTCAAGGTGGCAATGTTGTCTATCCTCACGTCGAAGCGTCCATGAAGAAGCCCAAGGATTGGCCCAAGGTTGTCGCTGCTGGTTTGAGTACTTGTGCTGGTTTATACTTCCTCTCTGCTGTTCCTGGCTATTTGGTGTATGGTGATACTGTCAAGTCTCCTGTCTATGAATCCATTAGTGATGGTGTGCCCAAGATTATTGCAATTGTTGTCATGACGATTCATGTCTTGCTCGCAACTCCCATTCTTCTTACATCCTTTGCATTGGATGTTGAGGAGATGCTCAATGTCACTGTCGAACGTTTTGGTAAGGTCAAGGAGTTTTTGATCCGTGCCTCCTTGAGAATCTTGACAGTTGTCTTTGTTGGTGTTATTGGTGCTGTCATTCCTCATTTCGACGATTTGATGTCTTTGATCGGTTCGTTTGCCAACTGTGGGTTGATCTTTATTTTCCCAATTGTCTTTTATTTCCGTTTGACTGGCTTCCGCAACAAGCCCATCTACGAAATTGCTTGGTGTTGTCTCACTATCCTAATGGGTGTCGTTGGTCTCATCTTTGGTACCATCTCATCCATTGAAAATCTTATCGCAGATTTCAAGAATTAGACATCATACCTTTCTTTTTCGTTGTATAACAACTCATTTTTGTAAATAACATTATACGCTGTATATATAATATCACTTCAGCATACTTCAAACTATACATTACCATTACCATCTTGCAATAAAATTCAACTGTTTTATAAATCTGCCATAGAACAAGCATTTCGCATTTGATTGAGCGGTTTGCGCATCAAAAAAAGCCAAGGACTAAAACAATCGGCCAAGTGATATAGCATTTTCAAATGTATGATCCGCTATAGTAGCAATGCCATCAATCTATTTTACAGACCCATTTATTTTAATTTATATCTTCTATGTCAATCGACTCCCAAGACTCTATGATTGCTTGTGTAAAGGCAGGAAGAAGCTTCATCCCCACGCGTATAGAACTTATCTTGGACCCTATCTTTCATTATCTTCCACAGGTTCTCGATAGAATTCATATCTGGTAATTGTGGAAGCCATACCATCTTGTCTACTTTGTGTTCTTCCCTCCAATTTGTTGCGACTTTAGCTCAATGGATAGGAGCGCCATCCTCCATCAACACAGGATCCTCCATCTCGTCCTCCAAATATCCATCATATATAGCAGTGTTGAAAAGTGAACATATCGTGGATCATGATCTTTTCATTTTCTACTTTTTTTATTTGTGTCGCCAAGTTGGGGAGAGTTGTCGGTGGGAGGGTGGTCGTTCTTCGTTATCAATCGCTTCCAACAATTTGCGCTTCATGCTTCTTTTCAGGATCTTCCTCTCATTTAATGTCTCTTTGATAATGTCTGCGTTGCTCATCGTGAATGTCTAAAAATTGAATCATGTCAGAATATCGAGTACAGTTCTGCTTGATTCTTTTCTTTTGCTACCTTGCAGTCATAAAGGTCGCCCAGTAGACTTCTCGCTTGCTTGCTTTTGTAATTTGCTGATTGTCGATGGAACGAAAAGGGCTTCAATAGATCGGGCACAATAGTTTACTATGTCTGAAATTAAGCACGACCATTTGAGCCCCTGCTAAGCCTGTAGTAACGAGCGCAATGTTAGTGATGTTTTTGAGAGAGAGATTCAAAAGAAATTTACCCATCACTTGCATGTTGACAATCTTTAGCAGACTCTCATTTTCTTCTGTAACATCCGTGGCCACCACTTTGTCGAGAATGATCTTGGCTTCCACCAAGAGCTTGCTTCTATCTGTTTTGATTTTTTTTTGGGTCCAGAGTATGGAGCAAATTCAATGTAATCGAATCAACTAGGCCTTGATGCCGTAGTTGCATAATATCCTGTACGAAGATATCCACACCTCGATAACAAGCACTCCATAGCTGAAAGTGGATGCTCTTTATCATCGTACAATAAGACCACCTTGGCATCCGGTTTGAAGACCGTAGTGTCGCTTCCACCAGCATCCAGAGTCTTCTCTCCCCTATTTTTACATATATAACATATGTAAGTTCATTATCTGGTTTGTAAATAGTGGATATTCATGCAAGACTTACCAGCGAACGTACGTTCCGGTATTCACAAACAAGCTTTCCAAGACATCTGCCCAGATCTTTATCATTAGGTCGGCCTCGGAAGGCTTGGGACGAGTTAGGTTGAATATGGTAGGGTGTTTTATCATCTTATCCAGTCGGATGGATACAGTATGTTGTTACTAGTCATTTATTTCAAACATTGTGAGGTACTGCACACTTGTATGATTGAAACTATTTCGTAGTAGCCAATTTCTCCATCCTGCGTGTACTAGGCTAGCATGCTCTGGAAAGAAAAGAGAGCGATGCCTCTTTCAATCTCTGATTAAATACTACAATATTACAAGTCAGGCACATGTGATTTTGCATAATAATGACCAAAATCTGTAGCAGTGAGGTAATATAAAAAAGAATCAGTGATGCATTTAACAGTGAGAAAGCATGCGCATTTTGGATTAATACACGGTAATACTAGTATGCTATCTGCCCTTGTAAGAGTTCAAATGTTTATTATGATGAAACGTGTTATAGAAGAGGGTATTGTCTTTGCTTATGGTTCTTTTGCATGGCGTGCCGAATGCCAAGGTCTGACCTAGAAGAAGACTCATTATCCAATGCATCGCCCGTAGTGTCGTTGCATTTACTATGCAAATTACTATCGCTATAATGCTTGCTCCTGCTACTCGTCGCTGCTATTGCGATATTACTCGTGTCATTGAGATCAATCGTTGTCATGTCATTTGTGGCAGCGATGGGCGGTACTGATAGTAGAGGCAGTGTGGATGGATTCGCTGAAGATAGCCTGGACATTTCAATGTGTGGCGGGAGGGCAGGCGGTGGCACTAGCGACAAATGGCGTCTATAAGGGCTTTTGGTGGATACATGCAATGGTTTGCTAGTATTGGAATCATCCATCAGTAATGTATTCTCGCTCTGATGCTCCTCTTCATGACTGAAATAGGAGCGGTTTCTGTTTCTCTTGTAGCGTGGCCATGTCAGCATGCGCACAGGCATAGTATCACCCTCTTCAAACTGCTCATCAGATGTTCCTAGCAGAATCGCCATCAAGTTTTTCACCTCGACACACAAAAACACAACAAAGGCCAGCATATGGAAGCACACCTGAGCATAGGCAACACACTGCTTTGTGTAGTCTGACATGGACAGACTAGCGACATGTGTGATATTCAGCAGCGTGCTCATCCATCTCAGGAATCCGATTAGTGTAAAAAAGACATTCATCTGTCTCGTCACATAGGGCCATTGGATCAGTGTGAAAACAAGGTAGGCAGCTTCAGTGACAATGATGACGATCAGCTGTGCTGTGCCGTTCTTTTGGAATATGCCAACCATCAGACTTGTCATCAAGTTGTACGCAATAGTCGCAAAAAAGAAAGTGGCATGACCATCTGAAAACAACGAGTAGAGAAGCCCGATTCTGGCAAATGTTGCAGACTGGATCAACACGGATGCTGTATCACCTAGTCTGAGCATGACAAATGCTATCCATCCATACAACAGAAACGAGAGGAACACGACTACCAAAGCAGCTACAAGCAGCAGGTACCAAGGCGAAGGCAGCATCAATTGATACAAGCCAGTGATTGTCAGCGGGACATGGCACAGTGTCACACATGCGAGCAAAAGAGCTTGTGTCTCTGTGGGTTAGTATCGTATAATACGTATGGCAGAGAGGTTTTATCTACTAATTACCAGCAATAGAATTCCATGTAGGCTGTGGCAGCTTGAGGATGCCACGGTAGTAGTAGTAGGCGACACCCGTATAGTTATCGTCGGCGGAGGTAGATGATGTGATCTTTTGGAGCTTAGCAACCAGCCACACAATGGCTAATCCAATCAGGCACAAGGCGACCAATAGCAAGAAGTATATCAACACCGTAATAAAGACATCATTGATATTTAGGCCAATGTTGGACGTATAATTTGACATGCCATCGATGGCTGGTGGTGGTTGCTGTGCCGGGCGAGTGTGTTGCGTGATCCAATGTGATGGCAGCATGAGAAAGCTCCATGCGAAATTGGAAGCAAACAACGGATAAAACTTGGGGTAGGACAAGTTCAGCTGGCCCATGGTTACGATGAACTGTGCGTAATAGACGACTTGAAAGACGCCTGGTAGTGCAAGTTGTAGTGCCGTTGGAAAGTAATTGACGGTGATTTCGTCTCGATCCAACGGCGTAGTGGCATACACAGCGACACATGTAGTTGCAAGAGCGAGAGCAGCTACACCAATAGGAACGTATCGAAAGAGACGGGTCCACAGAGGGTGTTGGTACGCTATTGGTGCCAATGTCAAGCAAGCAATAGGTGCCTGATCTCCTGTCCAGGCAGAATACCGAGCGGTAATGTCCAGGAGGGGCACATGTGTATAAGGCAACTGCACAGTCTATTTGTCATTTTAGCATGTCATACAAGAGTGGTGGTATAAATCCCTGTTTAACGCTTACCTTTTGAATCAAGGTGTAATTATTCATCATCACGGGACAATCTTGATAGACATCCTGGCAAAACCTGCCGAGTGCGACGGTGGTGGGTGCATCCGACACACCCAGGGTGATTTCGGTCTTTGCAGCAGCGTAATAGCTGTGCTGAGGGTTGAGATTTGTGATGTTTTCTCGAGTTGCTATTCCTAATATGTTGAAGGTATATTTAAATTGATTGGCATCAAAATTAGTACTGGCCCAGCTTATTTGGAACAGGTCTTGGTTGCTGCTGCTGCTACTGCTGCTGTCTTTGTGGCATAATGTGAAATTCTGTGCGACAATTGATTGAATTGATAGTAGTAAAAGCACAAACAGAAGCATTGCTACGGACAAAATGTGCTCGAAACAGAAAAAAGGCGAAAATAATGCTATTTTTACCGTTATCCAGGTTTGTCATGGCAATTTCACTCAACAAGTGTCTCGACATTATGTGTTATCACCAACAGGTAAGGCAAAAAATTAGCCATTTTTAGTTGATGCTGATACAAAAAAATCAGGCCATTTTTTTCAATCAACATGAATACTGGGTTTGAAGGGCTCTTGGTTTAACCTGTAATATGGGGCAAACCCATAAAGGTGTGGAGGAAGGGGGGTGGGGGCTTGATCAGCCTCTCCAACTCTATTTTCCTCTTTTTCCCTCTTTCCCTTTCTCTCTCTCTCTCTCTCTATCTACAAAAATACACACACACAACAATGGAAGCATTTGCACCACTTCCAGTAGATTTATTTGCTGATCCAAACAACATCTTGGACGACGACCCCTCCACCTACTTTTCCTTGTCTCAGTTTGATTTGGAATTACAGCAGCAGGCTCAGGCTGCTTTGCTTCAGCAGGACTCTTGGCAAGACTTTGATAAATATCTGCCCATGGACAACCAACTGTTCTTGAATAGCAGCACTGCTAGAAATGAGCAAGCACAGCCGATATTCAGCCAGAACACCATCTCCAATGCCAGCAATTATCAGCAGCAAGATGCCTCTCTGTTCTACGAACCACTGGCTGGCATCTTGCCTCCTCAACCCACATCCAAACCACCAGCCTATGACAATAGCCAGCAGTGGGACAGCTCAGTCAATGTCAAGCAAGAGTACGCCAGCCCAGAATCACTGCCCTACTCTCCCCCTTCTTCCAGTGTGCCACCACAGCCATCTTCTATAGCTGCTACTGCTGCTACTGCTGCTACTGCTGCTACTACTACTACTACTACTACGACGACAGATATGCCTGTGTTTCAAAATCAAACGACGCCATCCTCCACCACCTCTCCCATGACAGACAGCAAGGAATCGCCCAAGAGCTCAAACCTCACAACACCTGCGATTGACTTTATGAGCTGGTCTTCACCGTCAATCAACGCTTCGTTGGATTCTTCTCAAGGTAGTGTAATCATCTAAAACCTATTTCAGAAAACTTTTTCAGCCTCGACCAATAACACTTGTTTAATCTTGTTTTAGCTAAAGTCCCCATTCAGCGTTTAAAGTCCAATAGCATCATCAACAATGCTGTCAACGCTGCTCTCAACAACACACAGCCGCCTGCTGGACGTCAGCACAAGAAGACGGCTCACAATGCCATTGAGCGTCGCTACCGCAACAACATCAACGACCGCATTGCAGAGCTGAAGAATGCCGTGCCCGCCTTGCTGTATGCCAAAGTCAAAGACAACCGCACGCCTGGCGCTGGCAGCAAGCGCAGAAACGGCGAAGACGACGACGACGAAGGCGAAGATGGCGAAGAGTTCCTCGACGGTGTCGCAGTGGCCACCAAGCTGAACAAGGCAACCATCCTTAGAAAAGCAACGGAATACATCAACCACCTCAAGAAGCAAGGCGACGATGTGCGCCGTGAGAACCAAGCACTGCAGCACATCCTGACGCAACTTCCCGGCGGCCAAGACATCCTGCAGCGCTACCACTTGCAAAAGCAGCAGCGCGAGAAGGAAATCCAGCAGCAACTGCTGATGGAGCGTGAAGCGCAAAAGCAGCAAGACCAGCAACGCAAGGCTGCCAACAGAAAGAGAGCCAGATTCAACAATGCTCAGCAACAGCAGCGACAGCAGCAACAGATGCAGCATCACCACGAAGCCTCTGACGAATACGAGTCTTCCTCCAGCTCCCCTGGCTCCATGGACCCAGCGACGCCGCCTGCCATGACAAACCGGGTGTTCATGGCCCTGTTCATGTGCATCACCTTCTTTTCCACCTCGCCTCTGACGACGGGCCCTAGCTCCTCTGAGCAATACCAGAACCACCACCACACCTCCAGAGCAAACGTTGCTGATGCTGGTGCTGCTGACACAGTCTCCCACAGCTTGGGCAGCGCCAACGCCTCTCCTGAATCCTTCCTTGGCTCCTTGTTCAAGTTTGACGACACTTGGTAAGTAGTCGTGCACATGCGCCCATTGCACAGTGCACTCATCCCTTTGTTTTGCAGGTCTTCCTTGCGCACGATTGTCTTTATTGTATGCATTGTTCAGCTCTTCTTCCCTTACATCAAGTCCATGCTGTTTGGTTCGTCCCTCAAACTGAAGCGTGTCAGCAAACCCAGACGCAGCATAACCGCCTCTCCCCGCAGAGAACTCATCAACAACACAGCGACACCTGGCGAACTTAAATGCAAGCAGATTTATGCAATTCTCGACAAGTCGATCCGCTTTGGCCAGCAAGCCGGAGACGAGGATGTGCCCAGCAGCACGCTGTCTACCGTCTTCCCTCTCTTGAAGGAAGCTGCCCGCATCTTTTCTCATCATGTGCTTGGCTATGATATCATGTACGGCGATAACGAAGATAGCACGCCCGAAGAGGAATGGGGCCAAGTCTGCAAATGGATCAAACTGAACGAAACCAAGCTGGTCGGAGGTGCTGCCGACACGTCTCGCTTGTCCATGCTGTACACGTGTTTCCGTATGATCAACCTGGTCGATGCGCTGGACGAAGACAGACACGAGCATGTCAGCCAAACGCATGCGCGTGCCTATGCTACTGCTGCTATGCAAATGGCGCTCATCATCCCCAAGCGCTCGTTTGCCGAGAAACTGTCAAACTACTTTTGGCTGCATGCCGTCAGCAACACCAAGATGCACATGGACCAAGATCAAGACGACGAGTTCGCTGCCGAAGAGAGCAACCTGTGGATGCAGTCGCTCGCTTGGATGGACCCCTATCAAGAACACGACTGTATTCAAGACATGCGCAAAACCCGTGCCTGGGCTGAAACCATGGAGATCATCTCTAGCCAAACCCTGCTCGTCGGTGATGCCTCTGCACCTTCAGATGCTCGCCTCAGCATATCTTACACTGCTCCCGTCGTTGTGCCTGTTGCCATCTTGTCGACGCTTCATTTATTGGACAGCCTTCGTATTCAATATGACCGATTAATCAGCACTATTGCCTCTGGGGACGACTCGTTTGACGAAAGCCTTGAAACTGCTTTCCTTGATATCATGTTGCTCACCGAACCCAGCACATCCTTGACGACTCAAAAACAAGATGACGGTGCTGCTGTCTCTACCACAAACGACCAACAACGACTGGCTCACTGGCTTGCTGCTGTAGGTGCTACTGTTGAAGCATTATGGAAGAGCAATGTCGAACAAGCAGAGAAATGGTTGCCTACCCTGATCCAACGTGTCCCTCGTTCCATGACTTGCAAGGCTTCCAGTGTTTCTCAAAAGGCTCTCCTCAATCAACTGGATGAACTGATCAAGAAGGCCATGATTCATGTTCTCGTTGGCGCCATCTTACTCAAGGGCTCAGATGCTGAAAAGCAAAAGCAAGGTCTCGTTGAACTTGAAAACGCCGAAGTGTTGCGCATTGCTATCCGTAAGCTCCAAAGCAAGATCAAGCTCAACACCAAGTTGGAAGCGGAAGACGAGTGCGATTTGGAGTCTACTGTCATGGCATTGGCTGAATTTGTGGTTTCTTTTATTGGTCTCGAATCCTGGATTAGTGCCATGAAGCTGGAAGTTTCTACAGAGAAGGAAATTTTGATAGATGAAGAAGTGCGCGAGAGTACGTTGAATTTGCGTCGTATGGTTCGCCTGCCCTCTTTACAACAGACTGTCAGTGACAATCAGTCCATTGTGGATCGCTTGAGTCGTCTCGGTCGTTTTATTGCTCACCATCCCGGAGATGCTGACTCTGCCTGTGATTTATCTGATGAAGAAGATACGGACAATGAAGATGATGATTGTAATACCACGCTTAATGGTCAAGATCAGGATGAGGTGTCCACCAATGGCAAGACCCAAAATACTCATTCTTTCATGATCAAGAGATCTGACAAGGCTCAATTGATCTTGCGTGGATTAGCTTAAAGCAGCATTTATTGTCTCTTCATGACATAGTATAGTTCCCTCCCCTCTCCTTTCTCTCTATCTCCCTCTCTGTCTCTTTCATACCAAACACACAACATACAAAAAAAAAAACTTGTTTTTCATCATTAATTGTTTTCTATTCGTAGTTCATACATATCTCAAATTTTATTTATAAAGTTAAAACCCCCATTCAGCTATTCTTTCATATAAAAAATGAGTGTGCTTTTGCAGTCAGATCTTGCCAGAATGCATGTTGGCATCGTTAGTTACTCTTTGTACAATATTACTTATTGGAAAAGCACTACAATCCAAATGGATGATAACTGCTGCTTTCATGCTGCCTTTGATGAAAAAATGAAGTCAATAGTGTGAAGGCATGTGCCAGCATACTTGTGATAAATGCCATGTGGCGGACAACACAGGGCCTGTTTTTTTATGGATCCCATGTGCTGATCTCAATTATAATAACACTTGCACTCACATAAATCAATAATACATGTTTTTGAACATTCATTTTCTCGTCTAATCACACTGTAATACTCACTCATCAGATTACCTGCGCAAATTAGGTACATACAGATCTTGTATTCAACCTTTTAGTGTATAAATAGCAAATCAATTTGAAAGATGATAAAGATCATCTTTTACCGCGTGTTTATTCTTTTGTAAACATCATTTATTATTTGATTCCACTACATACTGCTCCTCTAAGAAAAATTAATAACATCAGACGATATGCAAATACTATGCAAAGAAAAACTATAGGATATTCGGGAGGAATCGAACTTGCGCTAAGCTACAGCTTTTAATTACTTACGTAATACTGTTGCATTAGACCTAAAATATTTGAGCTTGCTGCAACAGCTCATTTTATTACTCGCGAAGTGAAAATCAAAGTTACAGCCCGTCAACAATTAGCCATTTTGAGTATTTTTTGCCATTACTCAATGGCATCGCCTTTTATATGCCCACTTTTAACATGCCCTAGTCAAGCAAAGTACGGCCAACAGTTTTGCCTAGACATCAAGCCAACATTTATAAAGTAATACAGCAGTACAATGGCTTTTACTAGTGACATCTGCTCAAAATCAGCAAATAAATGAAATCACGAATCCCTCAGCAACCAATGCTACTTACAAGGAATCCAATTGCACAGGCATAATTAGCACAAAAATTGAGTATAGAAACATGATACTTTTAAAGCTCTAGCATCATTATAAAGCCCAATTTTATTACAATAATATTTACAATGATCTATCTCACTTGCTCTCCAGTCTTTCAGCCAACCAGATCGCTAGAATGGGCTCGGCACACACAAAAATCCTAGAAAAAAAATGCGAGGGTTTCCCTGTGTTTTTTCGTTAGGCGGGGGTTCAAATACTAGTAAATAGCCTAATATAGAACTATTGTACCAGTAGATGAGTTAACCCACCTTTGG
>JAXQGS010000445.1:0-19022 GCA_037040325.1 Mucor sp. M7501 | reverse complement strand
TACGGCGTTTATTTTACCACCATTATATGTTCATTTTGAGAGCTTCCTAAAGAGCTAAACGGATATTCAGTTACTGCATTAGTTGTCCACTAATTAAGCTGATAAAATATAATACAAAGGTTGCAAAAAGTTTAGCGTTTGGACGCTTTTATTCGAACAACTGTCAAATTAACTCTGGATGCCTATTATGTTTATTTTGCTCCCCTTTGTTGGGACTACAAAATGAGCCCGCGTTTGGACACCTGCGATGCTTGCTTCACAAAATCACTTTTTTACAGCCAAACAAAAGTTTACAGTGGCAAAAACACGTTTTTTCGTGATAAAACCATGAAAACATCTATGTGGTGCTCAAGAGTATGAAAAAAATTTAGGGCGTAGTATGTCTGTAGCCAGTGCACACGAATTTCTTTGTATGCGGCAGCACAGCAAAAGATGGCCTTGTACGGCAGTTTTTCAAAAATTAAGCAGGGGAAAACTATTTGGCAGTGCTACTCCATGAGGACAAGAGCTACAGATTCAAGCAATACCTCAAACGATTGGTAGTTTTTGGGGCTACAAAATGAGCCATACTACAGGTAGAGTAGTTTAGGTTTCGTATATGATGCTCTTTGAAAACTTTCAAAATGCATGAAAAAGAGGCTGGTGTGGACACAAGTTACAGAAAAACCATCAACAGTGGTACCGTTGGAAGCGCATTTCAATTCTATACAAACCTACTATAGCTCAGAAGCAATGGTTACTACCAAGACAAATAGGTTTGAACGATGCAAAGGTGAAATTGAGATCAGCGAAAATCCAATATCCCGTACATTGATGCTCGAGCTTTAAAAGTAGGCAGATCCTATACTAATATTTGCGGTGATTACGCCAGTGCAATTGGATGGACTGTAGCTAGGATGGTTGTTGAGAAAGCCGCAATGTTGTGGATTTGTAGATTTTGAGCAGATGGTTTCAGTAAAAATAGTTATTTGAAAAAGACAGGCTAAACTTAATCATTATTGCTCGACAAGAAAAGGAGACTTTATTGATGCATAAATGAATTTGTCTGTGGCTTTCCTTGGTTATCATCAAACAGACTAGACAGAACATCTAGCAGCGATTACATTAGTTGACGTCGTTCACAAGCATCTACAGAGCACAACTTACTTTGCCAGTCTGATTCATTGTCAAAAAAGGGTGTAGCTGCAGAAGCAAACAGCGTCTGCCATGCAGCTGTAGGCACGTTGCTAGGCACATATGGCTCTGACTGCACTTTGCCTTGAGGCTGGTTCCAATTAGATACAATAGCATGCACGCTCATGGGCGATGGTTGCTGCTGCTGCTGCAATGGCTGCTGTGGCTGCAAAAAGGCCGTATTGTTGTCACCAGGCATGGCGTTGAATGGCGTGGTATGATTATCAGTATTAAATGTGGTAGTATGAGTAGTAGTAGTAGTAGTGGGGTTGCTGTGTGTGTTGGGCATAGCTGCGTGAGTAGACTCTTCCTTTTCCACGCCAATGAGATCCATCAGGGTCTGTATCAGCGGCAGTGCATGCTGGGGTGCATTGGTCATTTCAACGCCCATCGGTTTGATGCATTCTTCAACGCAAATCCTGACATATTCTCGTGATTGCTTGGCTACTTCTGGCGAGCTGCTTGTACAGTTATACACGTGGATAAGACTCGCTTGAAAAATGGCATAGCCTACAGAATTTTAAAGGTCAACACATGCCATCATGCCCAAACACGCTTTATACTTTACCGGCAAAATTCCAGCCGAAATGTACGACTTGAGTAGGCGTCAAAAGTCTCGCAATATCAATGGCATGCTTGGCAGCCTCTGTACAACGTTGGCAGGCTTCATCAAACAGCTCGGGCAAGACATCTAGTTTCTCCACCATGAAGTTCCGGTACAGCAGAATGTTGACAACATGGTAGCACACCATAAGAGGGCCTGCCTCTCGAATCTTGTTGGTCTTGATCTTGTTCTGGAACAGTGTCTCGGCTTCGTGTGGCGTGATACGTTGGTGATCTGGTAGCTGCTCCAGCCAGTCTGTCAGCATGCGATGGATGCTTTGCACTGTGTGGTAGGTTGTGATGTTCTTGTAGCCCTGTGATCTCGCTTTGGGTGAGTAGATCCTGCGCAGCACCTCTCCCAGTATGCCCGAGAGCTTGACAAAGTTGATAAAGAGCGAGTAGTCCTTGGTGCCCTGAAGCCCGCCGTTGACATGCGGCAAGTCGATATCGCAATCAGCGTCTGCAATCGCGAGCGGTCTCCCCATCACAGCACAGGCCCATCTGTCAGTGATGTACACACAGAACCACAGTCTTTTGCGTGCCTCAAACATATCCTCTGTCAGGGGCAGCTTCTCCAGAGTTCTGTGCAGGCCGAGTTCCTGAGCCATTCGCACTGCCATGCCCGCACGCAGCCAATTTCTGTAAAACGACTTGTCACAGGCAGGATAAGCGCAGAGTAACACAAGTGCTTGAATCGTGGCTAATCTGGGTGTGAGGTACTCTTTCTTTACCAGATTAGTAGTGTGTTCCACAAGCGTATCAAACAAGTCATCTCGATCCAGCCCTGCATTCTTGAAAATGGGGTCGTCCGTAGGCAGCAGAATACAGGTGTGTGTGCAGATGGCGTAGACAAGAATGGTGGCAGGCGGCGGCTGTGTGCGTCCTTGGTAGGCGTCCATGAACGGCTCCTTGTCGATGATGGGCAGGCTGGCGTGGTCCATGCGAAAGAAGTGGGTGATCAGCTCGCTGACCAAGGACTTTGGCGCAATGGCTGGATTCAGGTCTGATTTGTCTGTTTCCAGCTGATCTGCGTGCTCCTCCAGCGTTTTGTCCCGTACAAACATAATGTCGTCGTCAATGACATTGATCTTTTTGAATTTGAGCGGCCCTGGGTGTTCGTCGGCCTCTGCTGTAGCAGCAAGGGATGAGGATCTGCGGCGAGAGGACTGAAGTTCGTCAATGTCTTCTTCTTCAGTGGAAAGAATGTTGCGCACTAAATAGTACCCAGATGAGCTGCCGAGAAAGCGAACCACCTTGCTGTGCTCCACTGATTTCGGTATCTCGACAGAGGGCGATATTTCTCTCTTTACTTTTTTCTTCAAGGGCGGCTGATCTGCTGCTGCTGCTGCTGCTGCTGCTGCTGCTGCTGCTTGCTGGTCTTCTGGCTGCATCTTCTCGAGCAAAACTTCCATGTTTCGAAGACGGGTCTCCAGACTCTCAATGTAACTGTAAACAAGATCCCATGAGAAATAATCCGAGAAATAAGCTTGCTGTATTACTTACCCTTTTGGTGGGCCCCTTTTTTTAGTTGTCTGTTGTTGTAACAACGGGATTTAGTATACACACGCACACACACAGTGATGTGCCCATAGTTGCCCAAACTTACATCATTAAAGGTGCATTCCCAGCCGTATTGCTTGCAGGTGGTACACTGTTGCGACTCATCAATATCACATCTATCGAGACAGCAGCTAAAACGTTAACTCGGGGCTTCCTGCTATCCCACCGCACAATACTTGCTTGATCTTCTTTCTGCGGCAAATGTCACCTAGACGCCATGCCATGTATCAGCACTCGTGCCAAACACACTATGCGCAAATCACACTTACAAGCTCTGGTAATTCTTGATCTCTTGTTGCCTGTCGCTTTGGAGGGTGCTTGTTTGGTGTCTTTTGATTCAATATGCGTCCAATTTGTGTGTGCTGCTTGGTTTTCCATCTTTGTTCAACTTGCAATTGCGCAGAGGAGCAGAAAGAGGTATGATGGCTGGATGAAGGGTAAAAAGAACAAAAGAAAGGGCAATCTATTACTTGTCTAGCCACAAAAGAAACACAACACAAAAAAAAGCCAAGTACAACGGTTAATAATTTCAGCCGTCAAACATGGAGCCCATTCTTTGTTGCAAATGCCTAAACACAACTCCCGGGTAAACTGAGACTAGAAGACCCAGAAAAACACACGATGAATGGCGCATCAGATACAGGGCTCTTGGCAAACGCATGCCGTCTGCGCTTCATATGACATGTCTCTTAGGCACACGTTCGCCCTCTCTCTCCATGTTCGCTTGCAACCCTCAGTGTGAGACATTCAAATCATATAAAATTACGTTATACGATTCGCATTACACTCTCCGATTCTGTCGCCAGACCACTGCTTTGGCAGTGTGCTACTTTAAATAGTTATCTGATGAATAAGGTAAATTAATTGAGCTACTCATATAAGCTCGATTTGCACTCAATTGTTCGATTTATGAACGCTGCTCTAGTTCATTTCACTTTGGATTAATAATACATGCCTTCTTTCTAGAACGGCATTGACGTTTTCATTGGCCGATGTCAACTTGTCGTTGGCGTATAAATACAAGGATCGATTTCATTTTTCTGCTAGATTTATTCACTATTCTTTCCCACAACTTCTTTTTCTCATAAACAATGGTTGCCAACACTCAAGTTATCTTTGCCAAGGTCCCTACTACATATCCCGCCGAGGGCGAGCACATGATTGTCAAGAAGAGCGAAATCGATCTCGATGCTGAATTGCCCCAAGGCGCCATCCTCATCAAGACCTTGTGTCTGTCTGTCGATCCCTACATGCGTGGACGTATGAGAGATGCCAGCGTCAAGTCCTACTCTCCCGCTTTCCCTCTCAACCAGCCCATGAACGGCCATGTCATGGCCTCTGTCGTCAAGTCCAACAATGACAAGTTCAAGCAAGGCGATCTCGTCTATGGCATGAGCTCTTTTGCCGAATATACCCTCGTTCCCGAGCCTTACACTGCCTACTTGGAGGTTCGCAACGAAGCCAAGGACTCTGGTCTTCCTCTTACCAACTACATTGGTGTTCTCGGTATGCCTGGTATGACAGCCTATGTTGGGTAAGTTTTTTTTTCTTCTATTCATGCGGGAACAAGATCCTCCCATCATTTGAAACTCCATGACTAAACCCATCTTGTACATAGTTTGATCAAGTTTGGTAAGCCCAAGAAGGGAGAGTCTCTTTACGTCAGTGCTGGTAAGTTTTTATTTTAGTGGGAGAGAGAGAGAGAGAGAGTGAGGCTGGAAACTCATCATTTCCTTGTCATATTATAGCCTCTGGTGCTGTCGGTCAATTGGTTGGTCAAATCGGTAAGATCCTTGGCCTCCACGTTGTCGGTTCCGCTGGTAGTGATGAAAAGGTCGAGTACCTCAAGTCCATTGGCTTCGATGGTGCCTTCAACTACAAGACCAAGGATACCAAGGAAGCATTTGCTGAGCTCCTTCCCAACGGTATCGATATCTATTTCGAAAACGTCGGTGGCAAGATGCTCGAAGATGTCATTGCTCACTCCAACAAGTTTGCCAGAATCGTCTGTTGTGGTATGATCTCTCAATACAACACCACTGAACCTTATGGCGTCCGCAACCTTATTCAAGTTGTTGCCAAGTCCCTTGAAATCCGTGGTTTCATCGTCGGTGATAGCCCTGAAATGCAAGAACCTTTCAGAAAGGATATGACCAAGTGGCTTCAAGACGGCTTAAAGTACCGTGAGAGCATTGCTAACGGTATCGAAAAGACTCCTCAAGCCTTGATTGATGTCTTGAAGGGTGTCAACTTTGGCAAGCAAGTTGTAACTGTCAGCGAATTGTAAATATAAAGAAAACTGTAATATTATGAATAAACTTTTTTTGAATCATGGAAAAATCTCTTGTCCCTTAGTGGTGGTGTTTGTGATAATGTGAGTATTTAGCTTGTATACGCCAGCAGACAGCATACCAGTAGTATTACTTTTTATTACGCAAAACAATGCTATTCACAGCGAAGCTTGAGTGCATTTGAGTGAGCGTTTTCTTGCATTAGAGTCGTTTTAGGCACCAAATATAGTTGCTCTCAGCCAACATTTACTTTCGGACACCTTTGCTCAACTTTTGGGACCAAATCCTTGAAAAAAACATAAGGTACCCCTTGTCGAAAACATCTAAATTCAATTGAACGCATTTTTGACGACAAAAATGAAGACTTCTAGTATGGCATTATTAAATCAAACTGTTTCTACAGATCCAACGTAACATCAGAAATCATTTTTTGTGAGACCTTGATATGTAAAACCTCAACATTTTGGCCGTAAACCATCATCTCGCAAGTATTATAACTTGATGAAATACGTAAATTTATTATAAATTTCTCTATTGTAAAATCACTGCTCGGGAAATCTAATGT
This sequence comes from Mucor sp. M7501, assembly GCA_037040325.1. Taxonomy (NCBI): domain Eukaryota; kingdom Fungi; phylum Mucoromycota; class Mucoromycetes; order Mucorales; family Mucoraceae; genus Mucor; species Mucor sp. M7501. Next base: position 12,830 of record JAXQGS010000445.1, on the reverse strand, counting down.
ATGGTAAAATGAAATGAATTGCTCAAAGCAACCGTCTATATAATATTGAAAAAGAGATGGGGAAGAGGAAAGAGATAAAATAATGCAAATGTGTATACAGCTAGGACGATTTAGAATTGCAGCATCCTTTTTTTACAGGGTTTTCGGTGATGCCATCATTGATTTCATTCCATCCATTGCTAGGACCACATGTACAAAAGGTACTTGTCAGATCCACTACTTCCTCTGAGATACGCTGCACTTCTTGCTTCATGATCGCTGTCATATCGTCACCTTTTCTGTAAGCGTCTAACTTATCCTGAAGATCTCTAGGCAGAGAAGTGTACAACATGCGTGGAGATCCTAGGACAAACAAGGTAGCAAATGCAGCATTGCAATCAAGACGGGTATAAGATAGGTTTTCCCTGTTGGGATACAAGGCATCCATGACAACTGGGTACAGTGGCGATTTTGTAGTATCAAAGAGGAGCTGGTTGATGTATTCTTCAGCCTTGTTGGGTGTCGTGGCGTTGAAGGAAGCCAGTGATTGATTAGCGAGAATGGAGGTGTATTCCTTGGGCACGTTGCGAAGTACGAGTGAAACGACATGCTGTAAAGTTCTGGGCTTTTCTAACCACATGTTCTCTGGGATGCGCTGACAGAAGGATTTGGCAAGTGTCGACCAATTCAATTTCGCTTTATCCTCGGTGGATTGTGCAGTAAATGATGGTTTTGCTGATGTTTGTTGCTTGGGTCCTTTTGCAGTCGAACAAGTGTCTTGCTTGACAGAGCAAAGACTCAATGGTGGATGTTCAGCGTCGTAACTAAGCACAAAGTAACCTCGAGGGAGGCCAGTCTCCTTGTCCACAGGTTTCATGGATTCGTACAGTGTTTCAATAGGACACCAATAACTGGGATACTTGTAACGAGCCGTATCCAGAATAAGCACCTTGCCCTCCTCTGCGTTATAGGCACCAATAGGCGAGAAATGGCCGTCGCCTGTCTGTCCCAATACCTTTCTGGAAAACGAAATCACCATGAATTTGTCTGAGGTTGAGGTAATCATCTCCACATCCTTTTTGAATTGCTCAAAGGTGAAATCAAAGGCTCTGTTGACTTGCACATCGCAATGAGATTTTGCCAGGCAGGCAAAGTTGTCGAATGTAATGCCGTTTTTCTTCATATCTTCTTTAGATGAGCAGCATTGTAGAAATTCGTCTGTTGTCAAATTCAGGGTTAAGTTCATCTCATCGACTCGTCTTTTCCTGCAAAAAAGAACTTACCTGAAAACCATCTCCAATTACCCTTCCATCTTCTCTTGGGATCCACTTCCAATGCATTCAGCACCATGGCCACTATACAGCAATTAGCATTGGCACAAGAAAAAGGATGACTAATCACTCCATGGTACTTACATGAACTTGGCCCACAATAGGCTGGCTCTGATTGCGTAGTGAAATTACCAGTGAGGGGAAAGAATCCCTCTGCATGTCCATCATCCATGGCCTCTCTAAACAGCTTTTTACCACCAGGGGAGGCAAATCGAACTAGTGTTGTAGGCAATTCTCTTTGGTAAAATGTGTTTTTCAAGTCGTCTGTCGTTGTACTTGGAGCTGATACACCGAGGAGATCTTGAAATGCAGCAGTTACTGAAGCTGTGGACGTTGTTGCTGTTGTTGAAGACGGTGGCATATCCATGGAGGCATCCACAGCTGCTTCCGTTTGAGTGCCTATGCTGCGGCCCAAGATGGGTGGCATCATCGATGGCAGAGCTTTTTTCTCGCCTAATTGATAGGATTGAGGTAGCCTGAAATGAGTGCGGTATCGAAGCCATTGAACTGGTTTAATTCTAAGCATTTTTGTTCAAAGGAAAAAGAGATAAAAATTGCAATAGTAGCGAGGGGTTGGTCCTTAAATATAGGACAGAGGAGTTTCACCGCCTTGGGACAAATGAAAAGCAAGAAAACGTGACCAGAAATGTAAACCATCCACATTTCCTTCTTATAGTATATCTTCTCTCTTCTCTCTTAATCATACCACAAAAGTTGAAGACTGGCAAGCAAAGGATCCAAACACCTTGTATACCTATTGATGCTCCATTGTGCTTGGGCAATTCAAGGGATATGATGCCAATCACTGTTTCGAGCAATATGCCAGCCAATTGCACACACTCTATTTGAAAAGCACAAATTGCTCCCATTGTAGAAAAGCACAAACTGCTCCCATTGTAAAATTCTGTTTCTATGAATTAGCTACTGTAACACACATCCTCTACAAACAAATAGATGTTTGGACATCCTTCGTTTGGCAATATCCACATGCAAACTTGCGACTGTACTTCATTCATGCTTTTCCCTGCCAATGTACCGTACAACCAGCAAACTGCTTTTACAGACTGAGGAACGGAGCACTTGAGAATGTTCAACCCACAATCCAATTCCACATTGCCACGAACAAGGCCCATCAAGTGATCCCTTCCAACTCCTTTTTCGTCGTGTAATAATGTGAGAGTTTATTAGTGCTGTAAGAATATAAAAAGTGTTTGCATCTACATAACAACGCAGCAAGAGTTGGTCTTTTTGGCTGTCTTGTAGAACATTTTGGATTGACTGGAGAGTGCTTCTGATCTGTCGACGAGAGAATCCAACTAATCGATACACCATGCGTTGTTAGTGTCTCGTTGTATATCGCTCCCATCCGCTTGGCAAGACCTACCTTTTCACCACGCTGAAGGACTGAATCGATAGTTTTATGCTACGTACAGTTCCATGTCAGTACACACACACACACTTTTTCAGATGTCTACACATCAGCAGCCTACCAAAATTGCAGTGGTTTCGTCCAACTCTTTCTGAACCTTCATGATGGTATCTGCCTGCTGAGGGTCTTGATATTTCTGCAAATAACCCAACAATTCAGAATATTCAAGTGTATCTGCCTTCTTCCAAACGTCAACAGGGAACTTGACGAGGAATTCATCCATAATCTTGTTCAATAAGGAGAATGCGACTCTGCTGGGATAGTCTTTGTCGCTGATGATCATACCGGCAACACCTTGAGGATGGGCATAGACATGTGCAACGTTGTCTAGCGCAGAGCTGTTGGTATTTCCCTATGCCACGCTAATGCGACCCACTTACTTTCACTTTCTACACTTTGACGTTGACCGGCTGGAGTGCGCTCTGCAATAGTAGCGGCAGAAAAGTTCATAAACTCTTGTACACTGCATCATATGATATAAGCACAACCAAACCAACGCTAGATAAGCAACCACCTACCTGCCACGTTGAAAGTAGCCAAAGCTTGATAAATCAAACTGAGAGGTCAAGATCTTGGCCTTGTCAGCGTCTTTGCGTAGGATGAGGATGGAATACAACTTCATTTCAAGTGGGTTGAATACAAATGAAGAGGGAAAAAAGAAAAAAAGAAACGTAATTTATTAGTTTCCCACTTGATTGTTTGGAAACAAAAACATTCATCATTGCGGCGGCTGTTTAATGCTATTGGATCTACATGAAATCAAGATCATGAAGGCCTTCTTTTCAGCTGTTCAAGCACACGTACTATGTAGGATGGCAGTACCTGGCAAGCTGCAACAAAAGCTGGTGCTGGTCGTAGCTGCTTATACCTTAGTCTGTAGATGTAATCACTTGGAGGTTTCATGGTGGTGAAATTAGACATGGTCAGCATTTGGCGCTGCCATTACAGAAGCAATAGATCGCATGTCGTAAATGCTTGCGAGAGATGCAATGAGTTGTCTCCTTGTGGATCCCCTTTCTGGATGAACCGACTATATGGAAATACTGGCAGTTGAGAATGTCCATCCAGACATTTAGATTCATTGAAGCTAGTATACAAAGCAGCAGTCCAGCCATGTCGGTGTGAAGCATTGACTCGAGTTAATGATTTCCAAACACGTCTTTTTATCGTCTTTTCACAATCATGTCTGTCATAAAAACTAAATGCCCAAACTTGTCTGATGTAAGCATACAAAGAGACATGATAAAAACAAGCGTTTGCTCACAACTGCTTTAGCTATCCAAAGCGCTGGGACCCATCGATGGTGTTCTCTCAGAAAAAGTGAGTAGAAGAAGCACTTGAAGTATTTCCAGACAATGAACAATTTTGCAATAGCCAACAAAACCATTATGCGAGAATATATTTGACGTACAACGAAGCGAACTATTTGAAGTGCTGGAGAGCTTGAGACATAGTTTCTGGAATGATAATGTGGCTACGGAACCAACAACAACAACAACAGCAACGGTATTTCAGCAACCTCAATTTGCTGCTCCTGTAGAGGAATCCCCAATGTCACCCTCTAAACGTGTTCGAGAATCTGATGATGATGACTACAATGATGAATATAACAATATGAGCGAGAGCGAGAGTAGGCCATCCATAGTATCAAAGAAGCGGGCACGATTGACGACACCACAAGGTAGGCATAGCAAGTATACTCAAATGCATCAATCACTTTATTTATATCCTTTATTGCGACTAGCTGCCGAAGCACCTGCATTACGAAAACAAAAGCAAAAGCAAACAAACCAACGCACCCCACCATCCACCAATTCACTACGAGTATACAAATCACTATGGCAAGCCAAGCAATCACTCATCAGAGAGATCAAAAGCGTGCATTGTCGAGATTCAGATGTAGTAGCCGCACTGGCGCGATTCTATCAAACAAAACCGCAGGATCAGTGTCGACACATGTCAATTTATCTGTTGCCTGTAGCTGAAGCGATGCGTCGAAAAGGAATTGTGGATGCACTACGAAAGTGGGTGTAATTTCGTCTGTTTCAAGTTCAAATATACCATGGCCTTTAGCTGCATTACTTGACAGACTGTGAATAAATGTAAATCGATTAGTATTCCTTGTAGAAATCAATCTGTATAGTAGTAACATTATATTAGCAATCATATACTGATGTTTCAGGAACGATTAAAGTTATGCAGCAAACGTAGAAAATACGTAACAGAAGCATTAAAATGCGCTCAGTCCAAGCATCAGTGCCTTTTTTTCAAATCGTAACCCCCTTTCTAATACCATTAGAAGCATTCATTGTCTTCATCATGATGAGAAGGCATTGGTTTTGACCAGTGGAGGTGGTGGTGGGCCAAAGCTGACGATAACTCCGATCCAGTTTTTTTTTTCCTGAAATGAAAATTTCCTAGTCAGATGCCACTTGGTCAAGCTATTTCGTCAAATCCGACTATGTAAGTTGTTACAATCATCCTATAGACTCGTAAGCCTTCTTGGAGCAATTTTTAAGGCGTATCTAATGGTGCTAATTATAAGAAATGTTTTGAATAAATATATAGAGCAATTTCTGTAAATAAGAAATAAGGTTTATCCCAAAAATGTTGAGATTTTATAAGGAAAGGTTTCACAAAAATGATTTCTGATGTTGCGTTGGATCTGTAGAAACAGTTTGATTTAATATATGCCATAGCAAAAGTCTTCATTTTTGGAGTGAAAAATGCGATCGTTTGATTTTCAATGTTTTTCATGGGGGGTTACTCATGGTTTCTCGAGGATTTGGGTCGATGTTTTTTAGGTCCCCAAAAAGTCGAGCAAAGGTGTCAGTAAGTAAATGTTGGATGAAAGCAACTCTTTGGCGCTATTTTGCAGGTCTAAACCGGCTTCTAGCGCGAGAAAACACGGCTCGAATACCTCCATATTTCGCTGTGTTTTGCCTATTTTTGACTAATAAGAGGTAATCCAAGTATGTTGTAGGCCTGTGTATGAGGTGCCTCCATTGATAAAAACGTGGAACATTGTAGAAAAGCTAACTAAATCCTCAGAATCAGACTGCTTTCTGATGATTTCTATTGAAAAACATGTCAATGCGGCAGTGCGAAACCGGCATTGAGCTTAATGAAACCAGTTGGCTGGTTATCCATTCATTCAAATTGTTCTATACTTTTGATCTATCCAATAATCTATAATTAAACACGAGATAAGATTCGGAAATCCAGGTGAAAGAGTCACTTGTTTGTATCACTGCAACACACATCATTCTGTCTAAAGATCATGATTCTAAATTAGCGTGAAATTCATTTGATGAATACACCGCCATTTCTTGCCATTCGTGCAATCTTTATGGCTGAGCTTCAGGCGATGATGGAGCGTTCTAACCTACAAAGCGCTCAAACAGTTTTTGTGATGGATAGTATACGTCGTCTTTATTCAAGAAGATGCCATGATGGGCGGATGTTCATTTGATCTCAGGGGCAATGTTTTTAGTGCTGTTTGTCATTGAGACTTGGCAATGTTCATATCATTGGCTTGTGACAGCAGCGATCTGATGCTCGATCTGCACATGCTATCGACTACCGTATGAGGGAGGAGTAATCATCTTTTGCGCTGATTTGACAAGAACGAAGAAATGAAAAAAAAAGAGATGTGATACGGGCAAAAGGCTTCTTCGTTGTCATCCAGTTGCACAAGATTTTTTAAATTAAAATCAGAGATGATAAGCTTTCAAATAAAGAAATCGAGAATTATATACCGTTTTGGTTGCCTTGTCCATCTCTTAAAAGTTTAAAGCCATCAAATTGAAGCGTGGGGGGCCTATATTTCCATCTCATACTACCCCTCTAGCTCCTCATGTACCCAATTGCAACCAACCTGAAGTTGAATTTGGATACAAAAACACCAAACCTTAAATGTTACAAGCAGACCAACAATGACTCACAGAGTGTGCAAGTATCGTCACTATGAAAAAAAGCGGGGAGGGTTTGGACATTTGGTATATAAACCTTTGATCAATGGCCCTTTGAATAAGCTTCTTTTTTTCTTTTTCTTCCAAAAACCCTATCAACTTAAGGAAGAAACATCATTAAGTAGATAATCAAATTCATATAAATATCTTTTGAAGTTATATGAACATTGCTTTTAATTTGATTACTTCCGGTCTTTTGGCATTTGATAAAACTTACATCGACAACATCTTAATCAAGTAAATAATGGCTACTGCAAATAACGCTCGTCGTGCTTCTTCCGCTCAATCCGAAGTCATTGGCCTCACTGCTGCTCCTATTACTTCTCGTGAAGGCTCTGCTGTCAAAGTCTCGGAAGAGATCTTGTCCAATGTGCCCCTTGTGGATGTCAAAAAGGTAGTGATTGTCGGTTCCGGTGGCCTCAGTATTGGCCAAGCTGGTGAATTCGATTACTCTGGTAAGAGCTAGTAGATCAATTAGGCGAAAGCAGTGCGTATACTGATAGACAAACAGGTTCTCAAGCCATCAAGGCCTTGCGCGAGTCCAGTATCCACACCATCCTCGTCAACCCCAACATTGCCACCATCCAAACATCCCACACACTTGCTGACAAAGTCTATTTCTTGCCCGTCACCTGCGAATACGTCTCCAACATCTTGGAAAAGGAGCGCCCTGACGGTATCTTGCTCACCTTCGGCGGTCAAACTGCATTGAACTGTGGTATCGAATTGGATCGCTCTGGCATTTTAAAGAGACTGAACATCAAGGTGCTTGGTACTCCTATTCAAACTCTGATCACCTCTGAGGATCGTGATCTCTTCGTCAAAGCTCTTAATGGTAAGTGATTATCGCACAAGAAAATTTTTTCTCTATTCAATCGGATCTCCAAGTTGCGAAAAGGAGATCATCTAATCTGTTGTATCATGCTCTGTAGAAATCGACATTCCTGTTGCCCAATCCACTGCTGTCGACAGTGTCGAGGAAGCCTTGAAGGCCGCTAGCGAGATTGGCTACCCCGTCATTGTCCGTTGTGCCTTTGCATTGGGTGGTCTCGGTTCTGGCTTCGCCGACAACGAGCAAGAGCTGCGTTCTCTTGCCACCAAGTCATTGTCACTCGTGCCTCAGCTCTTGGTCGAGAGATCCATGAAGGGTTGGAAGGAAGTTGAGTATGAAGTGATGCGTGATTCTGCCAACAACTGTATCACTGTCTGTAACATGGAGAACTTTGATCCCCTCGGTGTCCACACTGGTGAATCCATCGTCGTTGCTCCTTCTCAAACCCTCAGCGATGAAGAATACCACATGCTTCGTACTGCTGCCATCAAGATTATCCGTCACTTGGGTGTCGTTGGTGAATGTAACGTCCAATACGCTCTCAACCCCAGAAGCTTGGAATACAAGGTCATTGAAGTCAATGCTCGTCTGAGTCGTTCTAGTGCTCTTGCCTCCAAGGCTACTGGCTACCCCCTTGCCTTCATTGCTGCCAAGATTGGTCTCGGTCATACTTTGCCCAGTCTTCAAAATGCTGTCACCAAGACTACCACTGCCTGTTTCGAGCCTTCTCTCGATTACATTGTCACCAAGATTCCTCGCTGGGATCTCTCCAAGTTCCAGTATGTCGATCGCCACATTGGCTCTGCCATGAAGTCTGTCGGTGAAGTTATGGCTGTGGGTCGCACCTTTGAAGAGAGTATGCAAAAGGCTATCCGCCAAGTGGATCCCAGCTTCCAAGGCTTTGATGGTCTTCCCGTGCCCTTTGAGAATGTCGACGACATGTTGCGTGATCCTACCGATCAACGTTTGTTTGCTTTGGGTCAAGTCATGCTGAACAAGGACAAGGCTGTCCGCGACAAGTACACTGTGGACCACCTCAACAAGCTTACCAACATTGACAAGTGGTTCCTGTTCAAGCTGCAAAAGATTGCCAATATTCACTTGAGTCTCGCCGAACAAGTCAACACTCCTCTCGAAAAGCTGCCCGTTGAACTGCTCAGAAGCGCAAAGAAGTCTGGTTTCTCTGATCTCAAGATTGCCAAGCTGGTCAATGCCGAGGAATTGACTGTTCGTGAGCTCCGTAAGAGCCACGGCATCATCCCCAATGTCAAGCGTATTGATACTGTTGCTGCCGAGTTCCCTGCTCATACCAACTACCTCTACACCACCTACAATGCTGCCTCCAACGATGTCACCTTTGACGATAAGGGCACCATGGTTCTCGGTTCTGGCGTCTACCGTATCGGTTCTTCTGTCGAGTTTGATTGGTGTGGTGTCTCCACTACCCGTGCCTTGCGCCAACTGGGTGAGAAGACTGTGATGGTCAACTACAACCCTGAAACTGTGTCTACTGATTTCGATGAATGTGATCGTTTGTATTTCGAGGAGCTCAGTTTCGAGCGTGTGATGGATATTGCCGAGTTGGAGAGTGCAAAGGGTGTTGTTGTCAGCGTGGGTGGTCAACTTCCTCAAAACATTGCGCTGAAGTTGCACGAAAGCAAGCTGAATATCTTGGGTACCTCTCCTTTGATGATTGACGCTGCTGAAGATCGTTTCCAATTCTCCAAGAAGCTGGACAAGATTGGTGTGGATCAGCCTGCCTGGAAGGAGTTGACCAGCGTAGATGCTGCTTTTGCTTTTGCCGAACAAGTTGGCTACCCCGTTCTCGTGCGTCCTTCCTATGTCCTTTCTGGTGCTGCCATGAACGTTGCCTACACGCCCGATGCTCTCAAGCACAACTTGACCGATGCTACCAACGTCTCTCCTCTCCACCCCGTCGTCATTACCAAGTTTATTGAAAACGCTCAAGAGATTGATGTTGATTCAGTTGCTAGCAAGGGTACTCTCCTCGTCCACGCTGTCTCTGAGCACGTTGAGAATGCCGGTGTGCACTCTGGTGATGCCAGTTTGATCTTGCCTCCTCGCGACCTCTCTCCCCAAACCATGGCTCGTCTCAAGGAAATTGCTGAAAAGGTTGCTGAGGCTTTCGAAATCACTGGTCCCTTCAACATGCAAATCATCAAGCAAGACATTCCCGGCCAAGCCGAGCCTCTCCTCAAGGTAATTGAATGTAACTTGCGTGCCTCTCGCTCTTTCCCCTTTGTCTCCAAGGTGCTCGGTGTCAACTTTATCGATGTTGCTACTCGTGCTTTGGCTCAAAAGAACGTCCCTGCTCCCGTTGATTTGATGCAAAAGAAGTATGCCTACCAAGCCATCAAGGTGCCCCAATTCTCTTGGACTCGTCTTCAAGGTGCTGACCCTTTCTTGGGTGTTGAGATGGCCTCTACCGGTGAGGTTGCTTGCTTTGGCAAGGACAAATACCAAGCTTTCTGGGCTGCTATTCAAGCTACTCAAAACTTCCGTATCCCTCAACGCGGTGCTGGTGTGCTCATTGGTGGTGATATCGTCACTGACAAGAAGGACTATGTTCACATTGCCCAAACCTTCCACAACGAACTCGGCCACCCCATCTTTGTGCCTACCGAGCAAGACAAGCTCTTTTTGGAGAAGGAAGCTCAAGTCCCATCCACCTGTTTGCCCATTGCCTCTTGTGCCGAGGACAAGCGTGTCTTGAACAAGCTGTTCAAGGATAACAACATTGATTTCGTTATCCATCTTGCCAAGATTCGTGCTCCTGATCAATTGGATGAAGGTTATGTTTGTCGTCGTGCTGCTGTTGATTTCGGTATTCCTTTGCTCAACGACTCCAAGGTTGCTGCTCTCTTTGCCGACTCTTGCGTTCGCCATAGAACTGATAAGCCTCACACAGCCACTGAAATCCCTGACGAGGTCAAGTGTTGGAGCGATTTTGTTGATGCCAAAATTTAAGTCAAGCATCACTGTCCTCCCTCTCTTTCACGCACTTATATAAACAACTCTCTTCACTTATACAAACAAACAACCATTCCATGTAGATTTACACATTTTATAGACAATTTAGCTCTTTCTTAATCAAAACACAATAAAATTTTCATATACAAGCTACAAGCCGTTGCTATTCAGCTCGTTGGAAGAACTAAATGTTCCCGATAACTGTATTGGTATCAACAGAATGACTCGCAGTAAAATGATTTTCAGGCACTATTATTACTACGACGAGTTTATCAGCCCATCTGGGAAAAGTGGATCATTCCGTAATCCGAGCACCAGGTGTCGATTTGAGATCATGACATAAGTTGCCTCCTTTTGGGAGTTTCTTCCTTCTCTGGATCGCCTATTGTTTTTTAGTCTACATGGCTCCAAATAAAATCCCTTTTGAGAGATAAAGTTCCATGTCTTGTTGAGATCAGTTCAACTCTAATGAGCTGCTTTCTATTATTCTCAAACAATCAGTGCAATAAAAGAAATTTCTTTCCAGGCATGGTTTCACCTGTAATACCACACTTGAAAGCCGACCTGATATGATTGATTCTCTGTTTCTGGAGAAAATGATTTATTTGTTTAGAGGCCTAAAGATTAAAAATGATCAAACTTTTTATTTATAGCGATCAGAGGGTATTTTGAGCACATGGACTTGTACTCAAAGGATAAATTGTAGTCTCTCTAAATGTAGTCTAAACATATGGAGTTTGATCAACTATACAACATTGGTAATTATAGTGGTCCCAATGTCAAGAGAAACCGAAACACATGTTGCAACATGTTTCTAAGAAATATAACACAACATCAGATGTATGAATTATATACGATATTAAAACGTTTTCAAATAGACCAACCAAATATGTAATACAGAATTGAACAGTTTTAAATGAGATGGTCCGTCAGCCCAGTGATCTAAATTTGAACCTTATACTTAACGGCGTTCCAATCCCATCTTGTTGCGCAAATGTATAAAAACCCAAACGTGGCTACATTTGGTTTCAATCCCCCTTTTTCTTCTCTCTATACATATTGTAAATATCATGAACATTATTGCACCTCTCCCAAAGAAGCCCTCTTCATACAGTCAGCAACATTTCTGGTCAGAAGATGATGAAGCAAGCCAAGAACTTCGACAGATCCTTACCTCTCACACTCATATGATGGAGGATTTGGCCATCATCCGTACCAACAACCCTTTACCCAATGACTCTAGTTTTATTCCTCTTCATCAGGCTGTCTCTCATTTATCTGTTTCATCCGACAGTAAAATCATTCGTCCCAGATCCTTCAGTGTTGGTGATTCAAGAAACTACTCTTTCAATACCACTATCAATCTTGTCCATTAGCTCAAATCCATGTAACATACGCCTCTTCTTTTTTTTTTTTTTTATACATCGTGTACATAGACAATATAAAAAAAAAATCCCCACTTGCTCCCCCTTCACTGAATATATCAACCCATCACAAAGAAAATTTGTAAAAACCTCAACATCCACTTACTAGCTATACTTCTTTAAATCTTACTCCAAAATTGTGTATACATCTACATCTTCTCTATTATAAATAAACACTTCCTTTTGTTCTGAATATCATTTGTCCTCTGCCTGCTTTCCTTTTACAACGAGTTGGCAAATTACATTTTGCAACTTGATTTCGGGAAGTTTCAAAGCATTCACTAAAAGAGCGCTCTTGTGCATCAACAGGCGTGTACCTTTTTCGATACTCCAATTTACATTGTACCACGACAGATATCACCAAGTCTTGCAAGCATACTTCTTCCTCTCATCCAGATCTAATACACGTTTTTAAAAGAAGCACAGTCAGTGATGATAGCATTTCCGGACCCTGAATCAATGCACAGCATTGCCTATAAATCCATCACTGGTTGCTTTTTAGATATTTACACAGACATCAGAAACCTAACGAATCTTTATACAAGTATCACTGGTAATCTACAATGGTGTTTATTGTGATATTTTGTTGGTGCGAATGAATGGAAAGCAAAATATGATAATATAATAACGAGGAATAATTTTATAGAAATTAGACCATCAAGGTTGAATAAAGTTTGAACTACCCATTTACGGTTCTTTTGATATTCGCAAATGATGGTCTGAAAGAGAAAGGCATCTGCTTTTATCAGCATGAGTTGCTTCTTCCAAATAACATTAGCAACCGTATTCTTCCACATATCTAGTGAGCCAATTAATCCCAGATACTGGTGTCATCTCAATGTTCTTCCAAGGAGTGTATACAAAGAATGCAAT
>JAXQGS010000444.1:0-19022 GCA_037040325.1 Mucor sp. M7501 | reverse complement strand
AGCTTTCTGCGATATACTGTTATTAACAAAAGGAGGCTGAATGCATGACACAAAAAACGATGTCCGTTCTGCTTGCCCAAGAATCGAGGACCGGACGAGTTTATCCATGTGCAGGCAATACAGACAGTAAGTTGCTGCATTTGCTATTCACATCAAAGAGACGCAACTAATAACCGAGTACATGTAGCAAATGGAAAAACTAGCCACGTCTGATAAAGAAGCCATCTCTCATATATGGTCATTGTTTGCAGCAGCACCCGCAGATCAACGAACGCTGATATTGAAAGGGCTCGTCTCCACATGCTGCATGCCGCAACTCTCGTTTCTCCACAATGTCACGAAACCGCTCCTGCGCATTGATTTTGTCTCGATTCTGCCCATTGAAGTGGTGCTGTCCATCTTTTCGTATCTGGATGCAACCACCCTATGCCATGCAGCGCAGGTGTCTCAGACATGGAAAAAGTTGGCAGACGACGACTCGTTGTGGCACAGAATGTGCGAACAGCACATTGATAAAAAGTGTGCAAAGTGTGGTTGGGGCCTTCCCTTGCTGGACAAGACCCGTTCACAAGCTGTGCGAAAACGGCCATTACTCACGCCAATTCAACTTGCATGCGGTCCTTCTTTATCTACCAGCGAAACCAACAGCAGCAATCATGCTAGTAGTAGCAGCAGCAGCAAACGCCATAAATCCAACCTCCATGGCAGTGTGACCAGTCTCTCTCCTCAAGCACCTATGGTACAACAACAGCAGCAGCAGCAGCAGCCACCATCAGCACCCGCTGCTATTACCAAAAGACCGTGGAAAGACGTCTATAGCGAACGGCTTGTTGTAGAGCGAAATTGGCGCAACAACAATCACACTTTACTTGCGTTACGAGGAGGGCACACGGATGGCGTGATGTGCGTTCAATTTGACGAAATTTTGAAAATTGTTGTTACCGGCTCCTTTGATAAAACTGTTTGTGTTTGGGACCTTGATACGGGCGTATTACGTCAAACACTAAAAGGACACTCGCGATGCCTCAGAGCACTGCAGTTTGACGATGCAAAGTTGGTGACAGGTGCCATGGACAATACGCTCAAGATTTGGAACTATCAGACAGGCCAGTGTATCCGCACATTGGAGGGTCACACGGGTGGTGTTCTTAGCCTGCATTTTGACTCTCGCATTCTGGCCAGTGGATCGACGGATCACACCATCCGCTTATGGAACTTTCAGGTAGGCGAGTGTTATACGCTTTCGGGACACACAGAGTGGGTCAATTCGGTGCGCATCTGCCATCAAGGCACCATGCTTGTGTCCAGCAGCGATGATTCCACGGTTCGCTTGTGGGATCTGCAGACTCGCTCTTGCACTCGCGTGTATCGCGGCCATGTGGGCCAGGTGCAAGTCGCTCTTCCAAGTCCCCATGGGTTTAGACATCGCCTTGATAGCAGCACAGCAGACGCAAACGCCATTCATCATACTTTATCGTCATCATCATCAACACCAGCATCTAGATCATCATCATCTACATCATCATCATCCGCATTGACATCATTACAACAACAACAACAACAACAACAGCGTCCTGGCTGTGCAGCAGCCACCAGTGCAAACGCCACTGCCAATAATCTCAACTACAACCCACCGACTACACCTAATAATGTGCAACCTTTCCCATTCAGCAGTAGCAGCAGCAACAACAGCACACCCATAGAAGCATCCGATGCGCCCGTCATCATCTCCAGCGCACTGGACAACACCATCAAGATATGGAACATGGCAACGGGCGCCTGTCTCAAGACGCTGTTTGGCCATGTCCAAGGCATTTGGGGCCTGGCATTCGACAAGCTTCGCATTGTGTCTGGCTCGCACGACAAGACGATACGCGTCTGGGACACGGAAACAGCGGCCTGCCTCTACGCACTGGAAGGACACCACGGGCCTGTTACAGCGATTGCTCTCAGTGACACCAAAATCATATCTGCCTCTGACGATGGTGAGGTCAAGATTTGGGATTTTGGATTCAACAACAATGTAAACAAATGACGCGATTTATAACATGTATCTCGCATTTATTGCGACATTTCGTGTAACAGCAAGTTACACACTTGCCTTGCATACCATGGATTGTCCCTTTTGTCTTGGTTAAAATGTCATATGTATACACTATTAAAAACTCCCTTTCTCATTTCTTTTAATGACCAAATTAAATGCAAAGGAAAAGAACAGGCCTTCTGCGATTGACACCACGACGACACAGGCCGAATCATGGCCGCCGCATTTGGACGTTTTGAATCAAATCATGACACCGGTCCAGCTGCTGAACGACGATTCGCTGCAACAAGAGTTGGACTTTTACACCAGAGCACAGTTCAAGCTGGCAGACACGGGTGCCTCCTCTGCCACATCCGCATCAGCAGCAACAACGCCCGTTGCCACGGCAACGACTGGAAATGCCTCTTATTTCGACAGTTTGACTATGCCCAGTGATCAGCACAACACACATCAATACGCCAACGATTCTGCTAACAATAGTTATGCCTCTTTGCTTTTCAATTCCCAGCAACAGCAACAGCAGCAAGCAAATGATGGATCATTGCTTTTAGCGCATGGTATATATACACATTCATGCCGTTTCTTCATTGAGCCTTAACATTGATATTGTAAACCGCATAGAGCCAAGGTCTTATCAGCAGCAACCACTGTATTCAAACAACAGCACGCCTGCTAATTCAACGCCAAACTCACCCATCGTCCATCTTGATGCACATCATCATCATCATCATCACCAGCAACAACAACACTATGTTGAACAAAACCAAGACGCTGACCGATTTGCAGCCATGTTTCTATCCTCCTCTTCCTCGTCTACTTCAGCAGCAGCAGCAGCAGCAGCAGCATCTTCTCTATCAAACGCACCCAATGAGTCATGGCTGAACAAGGGCAAAAAGAATGCAACACTACAGAAATTTCGATTCAAACAGGACACCAAGCAGCAACAACAGCAGCAACAGCAACAGCAACAGCAACAGCAACAGCAACAGCAGCATCAGCTATTAGATTCGAAGTTGCTTTCCGAACACAATATGGAGCAAGACAAGAAATCTGGTATCAAGCGTCCTATGAAAAACAAACAAAAAGCATCCACCACCAAAAGAAAGCCACCGATTCAGAGCCACACGTTGGACAGTGATCAAGACTCGCAAGATGATTCACAGGACGAAGACGACGACGATGAGGATGGTGAGGATGTACCCGTGATTGGCGATGGAGCACAAAGCTACAGCAGTATGGGAAGCAACAGCAGTCGAACATCTCAACCGCTGACCAAGGACGACAAACGACGTCGAAACACAGCAGCATCAGCACGGTTCCGTATCAAAAAGAAGATGCGTGAACAGGCGCTGCAAAACACGGCTTGTGAAATGACGGATAAAGCACAGCGTATGGAGCAACGAGTGCACGAACTGGAAAGAGAAATCAAGTGGCTAAAGGCGCTAGTGGTTGAAAAGAGCCAAGTGAGAATTGAACAGCTGGTGCGTGAAAGGCCCTCCAACTCGACAGCATTCCCTTTGCTCAATAATAACCACACCACGGCTTCTTCATCCGCATCCACTTCTGCTGCTGCTGCTGCTTCTTCTTCTTCGAGCAGAAACAAGAGCCAAATCATGATGATGATGGCAACCCCCAACAATGACCAACAACACAATGATGCGGATCAACAGGAAGACGAGCGGCCAACAGGGAAAGGTAGACATCATGGTGGTCAACGGCGTCGCTTCTAAGCTCTCTTTTTTTTATATTATTCCCGTTTTATATCTCTTCCATTCCTTTGAATCCCATATGTACTGTATATGATATTTATTTGATAAAAACTATGTTATGCTCTCCTTGTATCGAATGCAAATTAGGAATAGGGCATCAGTCAACTGGCTCTAGTTTGATCACCTAATAACAACACATGAGAGCTTGTTGCAAATGAGTAAAATGCACGACTACTACTACCTTGCCAAGCAGAGCTTGTGAGGATGGTGATAAAGGACTCATGAGCGGCTGCTCCTTCTGCTCCCACTGCTCCAATACAAGCTTGAGTTGCTGCTTCACCTCTTCAGACGCAGAAAAACTCTCGTGCACAAGCTTTGAATATTCTTGTTCTTGTTTTGCTGATTCCTCGTTTGCTTTGGATAGTCTTTCTGTCAATATAGTCATTTTTCGATGCAACAGTTTTGCATCTCTGGTGAACGCGGCTTTTTTACGAGATACTTTCTCCCAAGCAAGCATGTCTTTTTCATATTGCTTATACGCTTCGCCCACCTTACTGAGATGCTGATATCTTGCACGGCTGCTCTTAATCTGGTTGTTCAATGTACAGAGTCGTTGCTGAGCGTTCAAACTATTGCTGAATATACAGTGTATATAGTGAGCGGCAAGTGGGATACACATCTTATGGCCAATGCGCTTACAATTTAACGAATATATCTGGCACGTCTTGTGGGATCTCTTCGTGCAACACTAACGCCTGCTTCTCTTTTACAAGCTTTTCGATCCTTTGTTTGGTTTCTGCCTATAACAAATCAACAACTTACACATGGTCATATTTGAAAACATGCCCCCTACCAGTTGATCATTCAATTTTGTAAGACCTCCCTTATACACTGGAGGCTTTGGCTTGCGAATTGATACCATGTGTTGAATAACAGTTTTGTTATAGTCGATAAGTTCTATGCAGCTGCTCATGTCTTGCTGGATGTTGGCAACTTTGCTCTTTTTTTTCCTTGACTTGATCTCTCATTTGATCGACGGCTGATGTTAGTTTTTCTGACTCGAGCAATGCCCGCTTGGCTGTGACCTATGCGACACGAGATCTCTCTGATCAGCTATACAAGCCTATACTTGTCAAGATGAATACGTGTACCTGCAAAGGTAGCTGCTCCATAATAGACCTAATTGGATATGCTGTGGTGAATGCCAAATTTAACACTTTACACTGAAAAAAACACACATACCCATTCAAGACAGCCTTGCGACATTCATGACGATTGACATCCTCATTATCATCATCCATGTATGTCTTTTGCTTTTTAAAAGAAACAAGTGTTTCCTCTTGCTCTCTTTGTTTTTTCATAAGTTGGTATGGTATCTGGAAAACAGAGGATGGGTCTTTTTTAAACTTTTGTTTCGCAACAACATCGATAACTGAATTCCAAAAAGGACCAAGTTGCCCCTGATATTGTGTCATTGATTTGTGGCATTTATAGCAAGGAACAGGGTCAGGTTGAACGAGCAAACAGTCTTATTATAAAGTAGATTAGGGGTATTTCAGCCACACCAAATGAGTTTTAGGAGAAGATGGAGCAAACCAAATAACTCATATACTGGCAGACAGCATGCTAGTATCATGACCTCGCCCGTTCATCTACTGCTGGCCAAAAATCACTTTTGTGAGACCTTGGCATGTAAAGTCTCGCCATTTCTCTCCTTTCTCACCATGTAGACATTGCAACCAGCAAAAAGGTGATTGTGAATTCAAAAGCTAATATTGCTTCATCCAAATAGCTTTGTTTATGCTTGTTGCGCAATTTGATAACGAATTTACTCGATCTTCGCGAATTGCGCGCCTACCCAAATGCCAACCTGTTTTTTGTTGTTGTTGTTGATAGCAATGTTGAGTATCGAATGTGATACAGCATTATAGCTCAATCACCGAAATTTAGGGCATGTTTACAAGGTAGTCGCTTGATTTGGCATGGTTTTACATGGCAGCGTGTTTACAAAGCAGAGTAGCAAAGTATTGGACAATGACACATTGTAATATTTAGTCTGTCGTAAATTTAATAAAACAAGAATTTCAAGGCATAGCAGCATGTCTTGTATGAGTAGATGGCTCAAACAATAGCATCATGATATATACCTACTAGCAACCAAGGCGAATATGCAAATAGCGTCGCATATTAAATCTTTGGTCAACTGGTAAAAGGATCAGCGGCATTACTAGCCAGATTTTTTTTTCTTCTTTTCTCTAATACTCACATACCACCCACACATCAACAACACAACACAGAATGAACTGTCTATTGTCAAAGGCCACAGAATTCGCCAAATACCACGTAAGATTAAACGAGTGCGTATAACTGCTCATGGCAAGATGATTCAACATTTACCAATATAGTGCGTAAAAAAAGATTCGCATGCAACCACCATCATTTATAGTAATGACAATTCTCAAGTACCAGCAAAGAAACTCGCAAGTGTTTGCTCTGCCTCTGTTGAGAAATGCACATGAGATTGATTCTTCTTTTTTCGTAGATTTCAAATCAAGGATACAATGTTGGCCATTTGTACATCAAGTCGACACCTTCTGTCTTTTCGTTTGTCTTTTGTATGATGCTGATCAACTTTTTATTGGCATTGACAAAGCCATAGGCCACGTTTCTTGTAATAAAATTGCGTTGAAAAAAAGAATGTAATGTGCGTAAGACGTCCTACCATATTATACGGTAGGACGCTCCCCTCTCGTCTAAAACGAGTGTCTTTGCCCTGAAATTCTAGTTGCTTTGATGGTCCATTATTGACAAAACATCATTGCCCTTTGACCATGTCCAATGAGAATCCCTTTAACAATGTAGAAAAAAATTTATTTTGCTACACCACCTAATAGCAACCACCCTTCGCGACTGTGGACGCGATTCCAAAATGTTACAAGATACAAAATTTTATTACAAAAAGAGATCCCCTCTT
Organism: Mucor sp. M7501; assembly: GCA_037040325.1. Classification (NCBI taxonomy): domain Eukaryota; kingdom Fungi; phylum Mucoromycota; class Mucoromycetes; order Mucorales; family Mucoraceae; genus Mucor; species Mucor sp. M7501. Next base: position 12,295 of record JAXQGS010000444.1, on the reverse strand, counting down.
TTCTTTTTTCTTTTTGCCCATCCTGTGTGTGTGTGTGTGTAATTTAATCAACAATGGCAGCTCTTTTACCTGTAAGCATTCAAAATGTCAATTATCAGGAGGACAAAGGTAAAAAGGAAAAAAAAAAACGATCGACGCACCCACAGACATTTGATTCCATCCTCACACACATGCCATCCTACAGCCTTTCTCGACAGTTTCTTTAGAGGGTACAAGGAAACCATCACTGGGGCCATGGGAGAGGACGAAATCAGCTTGAAATACGACAATCTTTTGGTAACAGCCTCAGTGTCTTTTTGCTGATGCACATGTACTGATCCACTGCTATTATTACCATCGTCTAGCAAAATGTAGTGGACAGAGAGCAATCGGTTATTGTCGTTGAATTGGACGACTTGTTAAAGGTGAGTTCTCTCTCTCGCTCGTGTGCGCGCGCGCGCGTTTCTCTCTCGTTTGCAGCATAGCCTCACACACACATTCGCTCTAGTTTGAAGATAGTCTCGATGATCTCAACAACCGTGGCATCGTCCATCGCATCGTTAGAAACACAAAGCACTATGTCGACATTACCTGCAATGTCATTGACTCTATCTGTGCCAGCAAACAGCCTACCAATGCTGACCTCAGCTACAAGGACAGTGTACTCGATGTGATTATCCGTCAAAGAAGCAACCGTGATGCCAACAGACCCAATGAATCAGACGAGCGCTTCCCTCCTTCCTTGACACGTCGCTAGTAAATATCGCCCTCTTATTCATACAGATGACGTTCAACAGCTAACCCTCTTTTTCTCTCCCCCCCTCCCCCCCTCAGCGAGGTCTTTTTCAAGCCATTGAGCACATCCAACGCTTTTGCTGTTCGTGAAATCAAGGGCTCTTCCCTGGGCCACCTTGTCACTGTGCGTGGCATCATCACCCGTGTCTCTGATGTCAAGCCCTTCCTCCAGGTCAACACCTACAGTTGCGATTCTTGCGGCTACGAAATCTTCCAAGAGATCAAGCAGAGACAATTCACGCCTCTGACAGAGTGTCCCTCAGAAGCATGCAAACTCAACAACGTCAAGGGTAAGCTCTACATGCAAACCAGAGCATCCAAGTTTTTGGCTTTCCAAGAGGTCAAGTTGCAGGAACTGACAGATCAAGTGCCTGTGGGCCACATCCCTCGCACAATGACATTGCACATGTATGGCGCTGCTTGCCGCCAACTCACGCCTGGCGATGTCGCCAATGTCACGGGTATCTTCTTGCCTATGCCTTACACTGGCTTCAGAGCCCTCCGTGCCGGCCTCTTGACAGACACCTACTTGGATGTGCAGTACGTGCACCGTCTCAAGAAGCAATACGACGAAATCGAGATGACCGCTGCCGACGAACAGATCATTGAGCAGCTCAAGCAGGACCCCAATGTGTACAGCCACTTGGCTCGCAGTATTGCCCCTGAAATCTACGGCCACGACGATGTAAAGAAGGTACTGCTGCTCCTGCTGGTAGGTGGTGTCAACAAGACCATTGGCGACGGCATGAAGATCCGTGGTGATATCAATATCTGTTTGATGGGTGATCCAGGTGTTGCCAAGTCCCAGCTGCTCAAGTTCATTGCCAAGGTGGCTCCCCGCGGTGTCTACACAACAGGCCGTGGTTCTTCTGGCGTTGGTTTAACAGCTGCTGTCATGAGAGAGCCTGTTACAGACGAGATGATTTTGGAAGGCGGTGCCTTGGTGTTGGCTGATAACGGTATCTGCTGTATTGATGAGTTTGACAAGATGGACGATTCAGATAGAACTGCCATCCACGAAGTGATGGAACAGCAGACCATCAGTATATCAAAGGCTGGCATCAACACAACCCTCAATGCGCGTGCCTCCATCTTGGCCGCTGCTAACCCCTTATATGGTCGCTACAATACCCGTATATCTCCCACACAAAACATCAACTTGCCTGCTGCTCTGCTCTCTCGTTTCGATATTCTCTACTTGATTCTGGACAAGCCTTCTGATGACATGGATCGTCTCTTGGCTGAGCATGTTACCTACGTTCATACTCACAACAAGCCACCTCAAATGGATTTCAACGCATTAGAACCTCATATGATTAGGTAAGCTTTTTTTTTTCGGATCTACTTGACACCGACACTCATCACATTCTATAGACATTATGTGGCCCACGCTAGAAGCAAACGTCCTGTGCTCACACCCGAAGTCTCTGAATATGTCACAAGCGCCTATGTTGGATTAAGACGACAATACAAGCTCGACGAGGATCGCCAACAACAATTCACCTACGCATCAGCACGTACCTTGTTGGGCATCATCCGTATGGCTCAAGCTTTGGCTCGTATTCGTTTAGCAGATACTGTTACTCCTGCCGATGTCGATGAAGCATTGAGATTGATTGATGTATCCAAGTCATCGTTGGACGATGATAACCAAAGACGTGGCGGTCGTCATGACACATCTCCCCTCAGTGGCATCTTTAACATTGTCAAGGAGTTGGCTCAGGAACGCGGTGAAAGCGGTTTTGCCCTGTCCGTTGTTAGAAACCGTGTTGCTTCAAGAGGCTATACTGAAGCTCAATTGGATGAGGCCATTCGTGAATACACTGGATTAGATATCTGGCAAGTGAGCGATTCTCGTCTTCAAATCGTTCATTAGTTATTTTATTTTTTTCATTTCATATTATATACATTTATTCTCTCTCTCTCCTCTATTAAACACACCCATCCCTTTATTTTTTTGACGCACTTGAAAAAAAACGATATCAATCAAACAGCAGATCTAAGATGAATTTACTACTGAATAAACCTTTTTGAATAGTAGCATACGCAGAGGAACAATCTATTATACTCTGGGCTGTGCCCCTTTGTCTGACCACACACAGTTGCTGCTAGAAATGGAATAGAGTTGGTAGCACCAAAGGTTGCCTTGTAAAACATTTCGAGAATTGGACAAAACTTTCTTCTCATTTACCCAAGAGCTTTATCATCATGGAAACAATCCTCGATTACTGGAAATACAACTACTTGATATGCTTTGGTAAACCATTGCTTGTGATATTTGGATATGTACATTGACTCGTATGCTGTAGATGTGGATTGGAGCAACAATATTTGCATTAGTGGAAGCTCAAATCGAGCCCTCAGTGTAGAGATGCTGCTATATGTATTGTCTTTGGTTTAGAGTGCATGGCCGAGTTTTATGACTATATTAACCACTGTATTGTATAGGAGGGCGACGACACTGATCCCAAAGACTTGCCACTACTGCATTCCAGTGTATTCTCAAAGCACTTTGGGCTACTGTCAAAAGAGGAAGAAGACCGACTATCAGAGAGCGAACATGCGACACTGGCGTCCATCAGAGACCTTTTCAAAAGAATCAAGCAAAGATTCTTGAAGGAAAAGGGGGTTTCGCTCGGCACAGCTCAAATACTGTTCATTTTGCCCATCGACTGGACTGAAGAGCACTACAAGGACAAATTGCGTAGATTCTTTGTCGACGTAGGATGGATGGCACCCACAGACAACGAAAGCAAGCTCGTCATGGTACCGACTATCCAGACGCTGGCTGGATACTGCCAAGATTCGACTAGACATCAAAAGTATTTGGACAGAGAAAGAACGTCAGTGCTCTTTTCTATGCAAACAGGAAACGAGGGCGATGGGGTGAAATTTAGTTACACGTTCTTCAAGATGCAAAGCGCAAAAGAATTAATTGCCATGTCCAAATCTCTTGCTGCTAGCGATTTTCTGCTTGTTCCTTCCGTCACGAGCAGTGATTCCATCCATCTCGCCAATTTGGATAATGTCATGTACAATGCCGTCAAGAACATTGTTGCTTGCGCCCGAGGCATAGACCTACAAGACGTGTCAGATGAGAATACCGCCAAGGAAGATGATCCAGCATGGACCATTGTATGTCATTTGGCGCTTATCTACGACAACAAGGTACACACACACACACACACAAGCTTATTGCCCTGATGAACCAACTGATACTATATCAACGTAGTTTGGATTGATGTCCAACGAGTATATGGAGGTAGTTCTAGAAGACGTAATTTATGAAAAAAGTCATCAGCTTCACGAGCTGAAAAGCTGGACTTGTGGGCAGCTCATAGCAGCACTCATGGAGGATGTCAATGTCAAGCACTACTTTGGACAAGTGAGCAGTTTCTTCCAAGAAGCTCTGGATAAATATGGTGCTGTGAAAGGCTCGCCGGATGGAATTCAACACTACCTTTTCTACAGCTGCCATTCTAATTTGTATCACGAGGCTTCAAAAGGACAGGATTACACTGATTACATTATGCGGGCATTGCTACAAGAAGATATCATTCAGCCTGGAAAAGACTTGAGTGATGTCAATCTATCTTCTAATGCTCGATTCGCTATGCAGCATCCATACAAGATGGTTCAGATTGCCAACGCCTTTTTGCCACCAGTCGTTGTAGGCGATAAAAGGCAGAATAGCTTTACATTCCAAACAGGAGGCAAACGCACCGATAGCTTGTTGATTGCGCCAAACTCTTTTTACGTACAGGCAAGCTTTACAGAAACACAGATCAAATTTATATTGAACAAGGTCATCGAGGTCCCGTCGTCCAAAAACGCCGTAGGCCTCTTTACTATTCAAGAGCGATCTGTAGAAATGGAAGATATGGTAGAAACTGTATCGCATACGCTGTGGAACCACTACCAATCTATAGCCCATGTGCAAGAACAACAGCGCGTGTTGTGGGCGTGTTGCCAGGGCCATGATACTATTATGGCATTCTCGTCAAGCAGCCATTGCGTGCAATTCAAAGAGAATGCAACAAAATTAATTGACTCTTGGGTAAGGAACAAATTGAACGCGCCAAGATGTTGAATCAACCTTAACATGTAGCTGTACAGTTTGCTGCTGAGGATACATTCTCTTTTAGTCAAGGACTAGACACGTATCATCTAGTTTCGGTGGATCAGCAATGTGCCTGTGCCTTGAAATTGTCCCCACGATTACTCCTGCAAGTGGGGTTGAAGCCTGTCATTGCAAATATTGCAGCTACTATCGCGGGTGCTCTGTCTTCAAACGATTACTTTGGGTTTTACCCTCTATCTGCCTTGATTTGCGAAAAGAACCTGGAGGCCATCAAGAATCCTTACTTTTCTTTTGCTAGCGACCAGATTTTGAAGCAAGATTTGCACGAACTTTTAAAGCTAAAGCACAGCCGGCTTTTGTTATTATTTTACGACAAGCACACGGATAGCAGCATTGTGTCGCCATACCTTGGCCAAGGTAGTTATTCGCAGGTACCGAGCATGACCTATACCTTTCATGCCATGTTGCTATCCAAAAACACGGAAATTACTGTTGGGCTTTTGCAAGATGGTGTATGCAAGAGGATCCCACTTGTACCCTTTACGAATAAGAGGGGCGTCAAATATTCAACGTTTACGTATTCTGGCTTGATCAAAGAGCAAGACTTGTCTTTGGACGGGGTAGGCTTTATTGTACAAGGTTGCAGCTCCTTGAACATAAGTATGTAAATGCACGTCTTTTTGTAGTGCTGTACAATTCACTCATTGACATTGCTTTAGAGGTCCATGTGTCTGGCCATCCCGCGAAAAGCACACATCAACAGCTAGTGGGGACTATGCCGTATAGTTTTCGTGCTGGAGAAGACCTGTGCTCTCCTGTCACCGTCAGGATCTTACCCGAACATTACTCGTCAGCCATCAAGTTTGTTGCCTCTTTTTCCTTTGCGTCTTCTAAACAGGGCGAAATTACCAGGCATGTATCTGAGGTAGAGATTCCCATCAAGGTCGCCGAAAGATTGGTGTTGAAGAAGAAGACACTATAAATAATAAATGATTGCTTGAATGTAACTCAAGATGTGTTTGAGGTGTCACCAAATCCAATCTCTCGATATTGGCTACCCCTGAGATGTTGCACTACCGTCCAATCACATGCAAGCAAACGGCATGAATTTAAAAATCACAACAAAATCGTTTTTTCTCTTCTTCTTTCCGCAACACCATGGCCAATCTGCAAGAGTACGATGCTCTTCTACCGAGGCCAACAAGCGCACATAAAGGCTGGTGGCGATGGCTTGTCTTGTTTTCCTTCTCCTTGTTTTCATTCTCGAGTGCACTCATGTTGGTATTCTTCTCAAGTACTACATTCAGAGTCCATGTTGCTTACCACCACTCTCTCGTGGATAGGTGGATTACATTTGCGCCCTGTCTGTACATCTTTGTTCAATACTACTTTCAGCAAGAAAGCACAAGCACGGCCAACGCCATTCACTCGCTGTCTTCAGTGTACATGATGGTATATCCATTCGCCATACAGTTTACGTTTAAATACTTTGAAGATCGACTCGACGGATCACTGCCACCGGGTAATGGACTGAGACGAGGTATACTGATTGGCGCTTGTTTAAATGCTGTGGCGGGTGGTGTTCGATGGTTGGGAGCCATTCCGTCCATGTACGGGTTTGGGATCTTGTTCCTGGGTCAAACGATTGCAGCGATTGGTAAGTTGTTGGCTCAGTGATAGATGTGTGTGTACATATCCCTATTCAACGTTTCGTCTTTTTCTTAGCGCAGGTATTCATGTTGTCCATACCGCCTCAACTTGCAGTGGCGTGGTTTCCGAAAAATGAAGTCAATGTAGCTACTTCTATTGCTGTATCAGCCAACAACTTGGGCATTGCAGCTGGTTGTGCCCTGACGCCACTGGTTGTCAAGCAGGCAACCCGAGAGACAGACATACCACACTTGCTGCTGATACAGGTATACGTGATACATTTGGGTTGAAACACACATGCTCATTTTTTATGGTTTACTACTAGTTTATCATGTGCTTGATTGTTTTGTTGTTGATTTGGTTTTCCTTTCAGAAACCACCGCCCTACTGGAAGAGGTATACTATTTACATTGACATTTTGTACAAGTCCCACTACTTGCTCATACTAGTATCAACAGCATGATCCATGAAGTCAATTCAGCAGATCAATCCAGTCGGTTATGGAAGGAGAAAAGATTCATCTACATGCTGGGATCGTACTGTATCATCATGGGAGCGCAATGTGCCATCATCACCTTACTAGCACAAATCTTGATTCCACCGTTCAAACATGTGATTGACGAAAAACTGGTGGGTTTATTGGGTGCTGCCATGTTGTTTGTAGGATTTCCAGCAAGCATCAGTGTAGGTTATTATTTGGATCAAACACTGAAATACAGAAAAGTGTGCATCTTGCTCTCCATGGCAACCGCTGTCAGTGTATTGTGTTTGTATCTGGCCAGTGAACTTGGGTATTTGACGGGTGTGGTGGTCTCTTGTGTCTGTTTTGGACTCTCTTCGTATGGTAAGTGGTGGATTATATATACAATATATGCTATTCTGACCCTACTACCCCCCTCATCAACAGCCATTGCACCTGCATTCTTTCAATTTGCAAGCGAACTGTTTTACCCCATCAGTGAGATTATACCCACAGGCTATTTGTTCACCGTTGGCAATATTGGAGGCGTGTTTCTCGTGGCTGCCATGGGATGGAGTGAAGACATGACTCTCCAATTCACCATGCGTATACCCATGCTCTGTCTGTCTATAGTCATGTTTATCAGTGTCTATTTCATGTCACAGGTGAAGGGTTCCCTTAAGCGCACCATGCATCAACAATCACCATAGACCGTCCTTTTATAGATTACTAAAGCATGCTTTCTTTATTTCATGATCATTATTACAACATGTTGGGGTAGTAGTAGCGTATGCATAATTGATTTCCTATACTTGCCGTGTAAAGAAAGAGAGGCATCCTTGTTTTTAAAAATGTATCTATACAATGTCGACTCATTTGACAAGCCTTCAAAAGAGTGTCCTGTACACACAACGGTTGTTTGCTACCACCCATCACGCATAAACTAAATTAAACTATAATACCAAGTGGGGGATAAAGAAAGGGAAGGGAGGAAACACACCACCACCACACAACAATACCAATACAGTTTTTGATTTAAAATTGTGTGAATGATTGACTTGCTTGGCTGCGAATATCAAAATCTTGACTCATCATCGAAGACACATCTTGCGACTTGTAGTCTTCATAGTACTGTGTATCTTGGCTCATGGGGTGGCCGCTGCTGCTGCCATGCTGACTTGCCATTTCGCTCATCATGCGCAAACGATCGCTCTGAGATAAAGCCAGTCCAATCGAGGTTTGGCTGCTGTACAGGTTTTGAGAGCTGCCCATCTGCCATCCCATGGCATGATTGGCAAATGTAGAGGATCCAGGGACATAGCGCTGTTGCTGCTGTAGCTGTTGTTGCTGCTGCTGCGAGCTGTCATCGTCTGTAGGGCGGGATTTGCGGTTAAAGACACTGGATTGAGACAAATCTTGTGTAAAGGGTCCACTTGCGGACGGGATAAAAGGGATGCTGAATTGCGAGTTGGGCAAAGAGCCTACTTCAGATGGAATGTAGCCAATGGGATCATGGGTCTGCATAAAGTCTTGTCCGTAGCCGCCCTTTGCACCGTTGCCGCGACGATTGTCATTTGCCAAAGGAGGTCTGGCAAAGGCCTCACGGGCATCCACTTGATGAGCAAGACCTTGGCGGAATTTGTCGTCCTTGCGATACGACTTTCTGGGTCGATTAAACTGGATCATAGACACACGCAGGTTGTTGAGCGCACCGTCGACAAGACAGCCCTTTTCCTTGTAATGGACCAGCAAGTGATGCCACAGGGGGTGTCTGCTCAGAATCTTGGGGTTGCCCAGAATCACCACACCGTACTTGGCACGCGTCAAGGCCACGTTGAGACGTCTGGGATCGCTCAAGAAACCAATGCCTTGGTGCTCATTGGAACGCACACAACTGAGGATAATGTAGTCCTTTTCACGGCCCTGGAAAGCATCCACACTAGCGACTTCAATCTCCTTGTACAAATCCTTGCGCAGAGAGCCGTTGAACTGCATGTACTGCACAATGTAGGAACGCTGGCCTTCGTAGGGGGTCACCACGCCGATTTGAGAGGGCAGGATGCCAGACTTCATGAAGCGGGTAACAATCTTTTCGCAGTTGGAGGCTTCGGTTCTGTTGAGATACGAAGTGCCCGAGGTGGAGATCTCTTCGTTGCCCAGATTGACATAGAACATCATGGGGGTCTCAGGCACAGGCCAGGGGAAATCGACATTCTTGCGGATACGTTCCTGCGTGGTGATGCCGTTCTGCAGCGTGCCTTCGTAAAACATGTTGCTAGGAAACTCGGACAAGCAGGGATGCATACGGTATTGCACTTGGAGACGGATGGGGCGGATGCCGAGAATGACCAGTCTTTCAAACAGGGATTGGCACAGACCCGCACGAGCCGCCTTCTTGTTCATAATCACAGGGCCCAGCTGCTGGTGATCGCCCACCAACACTGCTTGCTTGCAGCCCAGTACCAGGGGAATCATGCACTCGGGCTCTGATGCCTGCGTAGCCTCATCAATCAGCACCGTACGGAATCGCAGCTTGGCAACACGGGGATCACCAGCACCTACACTGGTACAGCAAATGACATCTGCGTTTTGCAAAATCTCCCTTTCACAGGCTCGCTTCAGCGACTTGTACTTTTTCTCGTCATAGGCGCTCAATTCGCCTTGGTCTCGTTTCAGATGAATCAGCTTTTGCAGTTCTACGTTGGTGTCGTTGTTTTGTACTTGCTCGTGAAGCGTCAAAAAGGACACGGGCGAGTCGAGTTCTTCTCGAGATTTGGCAGTGATACGCACCACCTTGAGGCCCGTTTGGTGGATCTTTTCAGCGAGCTGATCGACGGCGACGTTGGAGGGTGCACACACCAAGACTTGGCCAGGATTCATCTTGGCTAAATGGTACACAATGGAAGCCGAAGTGACAGTCTTGCCAGTACCTGGAGGACCCTGGATCAAACTCAAGGGCTTTTGAAGCACGGATTTGACGGCATAAACCTGAGAGTGATTGAGTTCAGGCAAAAAGGGAGCAGAGAATCTAGTAGAGTACATCAGATTAGATACAGGCACTCACAAAAAAAAGGGGAAAAACTCACCTCTTGGGCATTTGTGTCTTGAGTACTTGGGGTTCAACATCATGTCCCAAAAGACGGTGGTAAATGTAGCCGCTAACACTCGTCTCGTCCACAGCAAATGTCTTCATGGCAGATTGCATACGATCAAACGATGTCGATTTCCACACAAAGTCGACTGAAAAGTTGTGGGTGCAGTCGGTGGGAGCTCTTCCAGCACGGGTCAATTCCAACGCCACTTCATCACTGACATTGTTGGGAATCTTGATGACATGGCCAGCAGCCTGCCATGCGTCATGCAGTTCTCCACGATAACGAAGACAGAGCTCATCACCCACTGCCAGCTTGATTTCACCCAATTCGAGCTTTGGGAAATAGAACCAAGCAATGTTCTTTTGATTAAGACCTACATCCCAGCGTACAACAATATCATCGCAAGTCTATTTGGGCAATGGGAATGTTAGCCAGTGTCAATCTCTCTCTCTTTTTCAACCACTTGCCTGCGACTCCTTTAGCTTTTTATCATAGTCGGCTTCCATCATGACCAAAGGACCAAAAATGTTTTGATACTGATAAGCATCTTCATATCTGTAATTGTACACAGATGAATACAAGATGGTTCTGCACACCCACATCACCAACAACTCACCTCAACAACACAGGGTGTGGCTCATCGTCGACACCAGGTTTCTCCAAATCCTCCAAAGTGGCTTCTCCATTATCCTTCCACAACTCTTCCAATTTGTTGATTTGTGTTGATGAAATCTGGCGAGCACGAAGCTGTTCTTGGTCAGAGGGAATCTTTACCAACCACGTCAAAAAGCATCTGTCGTCAATCAATGGCATCCACTGTGTTGTATCCCAATTCATGTCCTTGGAGGAAGGCACAGCAGCACAGGGTTGTCTGTGTATTAGAGACGAGAGGTGAGTATGCACACACATGCACTACTACTACTACTACTCTCTGGCAAACTTACCTGCAAATCAGCACAACCACAGTATCACTCTTGGCAGGTATAAAGCCCAACAAAAATACGTTGCGACACCCGCAGTTGTAACATTCCAGCACTGTATCACCCAGAGGAGATTCCGGATGAAGGGACACTTCCTTGTGTTTAGCACGCACCAGATGGTTGATGATGTGAGAGCCAGACGTGTTGCCTCTCGAGTTACAGAACCATCTATCGCAAGTAACGCACTTGACAACAGAAGCAGGCGAATGAATACCGCAGTATTTACAAGCATGGGCTGGTAAATCCTTGTCTTGCGCTTGTACAGCCAAATCTCCAAAATCATCCGTGTCTTCAAACTGAAAATCATTGACAAACGAGGTCGTGCCGTTGGCCTGTGCGTTTTCGTCTTCGTCGTTTTCAGTCAAGTGAAGCGAGCTCAAGTCGGAAGCAGCTGCGTCCATGTCCTGTTGGTGCTGTCGTTGTTGCTGCTGCTGCTGCTGCTGTTGCTGTTGCGTATGGTCTCGCGGCGTCTGCGTAAAATCGCTATACTCGTATTGCGATGATTGCGTATCGGCTGAATATTCCAAAAAGGTGAAATCATCTTGCGATGCCCCTTCGAAATGGTCCATTTTTTATATATATATAAGTGATGAAACGAGTAGAGTATAAGCAGAGAGAGAGAGAAAAAAAAAATCTTTAACCCATTTTTACATCTGCGCTTTTGGGAGTGCGTGGTATTTTTTTTTGGCCCGCCAAACACCTCTGACTTTTAAAGAAATATAGGTTACACTCCATAAATTACTTGGAAATATTTTTTTTTGAAAAAGTTGAATCTACAACTTTTTTTCAGGATGGCATTTTTATATCGCATTTTTTTTTGCTCATCTCATAGAAGCGTCTTTAAGAACACCTAAGGTGCTTATCTGGAAGCTCTAAAGTCTTTTGTTGTTGAGAAATCAGGAATTCAAGTTTTGTATCAAATTTGAAAAATTGCCATTTGTTGTAAATTTTATTAAGCAAACAGTGATACCAGCTCTAAGTAGAAATGTTTCAACGTATAAAGTACGCATTATAAATGACTTTGTAAAGGCGTGTCAACTTTTTAGAAAGGTGAAAAGTCTATAAAACGTCTTAAAAGTGACTAAATTACGCATAGTACTAGTACTTTTTCCCTAAACTTGTGTTTAGCTCTACTTTATCCAAAAGCCCTCTTTTGAACATACATTTTGCATTTTAAGCTGCAAAGAAATACCTATTTTTGGTAGAGTAATGTCGAAATCAAGTTTGAGCCCTATTTTTTGACCCCAACCCTCAT
>JAXQGS010000443.1:0-19038 GCA_037040325.1 Mucor sp. M7501 | reverse complement strand
ATTTTGCATGTATAGGTCTAGAGAAATACCTGCTGTTTACATAATGACATTTTGTGTAATTGTCCCTGAAAGGTTTTTGGATGTCCATTTTGTTGATCTGGAGAACCAGTAGTGGCAGCTCTAAAATTCAATCCCAGCTCCTGCTGTTTTTTGCCCTAGCGATTGCCTTTCGTATAGTAAAAGACACTATATAGACGTCTGATTGCTTTCACTACGCTCAATCTCTGTCGGTGTTATTCTGTATATTCCAATTGCATGATGCTGCATTTTGAAATCTGACATTTGAGTATCCATGTTAAGAGTCTCTCCTCGTTATTGGGCACATTTCTTGGGTTCAGATGACAGCATCGGTGAGATATTGCTTCTGCTATAACTTTTTGAGCCGCATCGACAGGGATTAGCCATATCTGATGAACAATGAAAAAGGCAGCCCTTAAATTCACACAGTAATTTACGACCGTATTCAAGCTCTGTGACCAACAACCAAGAAGGTCTATGCAATTTTGTTGTCAAGAGCATTTGACGCCCACCAAATTTAATCGCTAGTAAAATGCCTATTCTTTGAAATCGAGCGATGATTTAGCAGGTAATAATACAGAAATCTTGAAAACACACAAATCTATTAGTAAATGTTAGAAAGGTCTGACGGCCAGTACATGAAACTTTATTTGAAAAAATTAGCGGACAATCATGTACAATCACATCTCTTCTGCTGCAATGAACATTATTGTTATGCATTTTGTCCCAGACACTACTTCTTTGAGAAAAGAAATGTCATAACACAATAATCGAATACTATGATAACATTACCCTTATATGGAAGTACATTTGTAGTATGTGGCAAATTATGCTTTATCATGCCAAAAGCATTGCGCATCTATATCCATACAGCGCGGTATTTGAAGAGTTTCAAAAACCTGCTCACTTTGGTTTGTTCCATATTCTTTGTCCTTTTCTGCTTTATCGTATACATTCATCAAATGTCGACATTGCATTTGTTACTAGAGCAATTCAAAGGTAACTCTTTTTATAAAAACTGGACTCTGATAACTGATCCATGACTCTCTATAGCTAATCCAATCAATTGGGCATTAGCAGCAGTAATGATAATAAAAGCACAAGGACCTCATTGCAGCATTTGAAAAGGACTAACATCGTTTTATGCTAGATCTTGACCTATATACTACGCTACTTTACAATTTCAAACAAACCACCACATATTCCAGCCAAGCATCCAGAAGTTCTCGTCTTTAAAAACTACACACCTGTCGACCTTTTACCTTACAATGGTGAGAATGGTTCTCGCATTTTGATGGGAGTCAATGGATCAGTTTACGACGTTACCCAAGGCCGAAATTTTTATGGACCTGGTTAGTTTTTTTCGCTTTGATGTAATAACACTACATATACTCATATCAGTTGTACATCTACAGGGAGTCCTTATGCCAACTTTGCTGGACACGACGCGTCACGAGGATTAGCCAAAAACTCATTTGATGAAGACATGATGGTGGATCCACATGGTCCGATAGATAAACTTGAAGATCTGGAAGCGGATGATTGGCAATCTTTGAAAGAATGGGTAAATATATGCAGAGGGCACGACACCAAGACGAGCAGTAGATTGATCATGTACAACTACTACTACTAGGAAAATCTTTTTGCAGGCAAATATTTGTTGGTTGGTAAATTAGTCGAAAATCATAGTAAATAAAAAGAGATCGCTTTATTCTATAGTGCTGTATGATTAAATGGACCCTTCTTTCACTTGCAATTTAAACCAATCGACAGTTTCCTGTAAACCTTGTTTCACGGAAAATCCAGGTTCCCAACCCAAATACTTTTTAGCTCTGGTAATATCTGGTTTGCGCTTTTTGGGATCGTCCAATGCAGCGGGTAAGATCTTGATATCGACGTTTTCGGGTGACAAGGGAGGAATCAAGACCATCTCTCTGATCATGTCTGCAAAGTTCTTGATGGTATATTCTTCAGGGTTTCCGAGATTGACAGGCTCGCTGTAGTTTTTGTTCATGAGGAGGATAAGCCCATCGACTAAATCATGCACATATTGGAATGATCTTGTTTGTGCTCCGTCTCCGTACAGCGTCAAAGATTCGCCCTTGATGGCTTGCATGATAAAGTTACTCACAACACGACCGTCAGCAGGTGACATGCGAGGACCTAGAAATCAACGGGTTAATATCAACCATTGCAAATGTGTGTAGCTGAATGTGATATTCTCTATTACCAAATGTACTATAAATACATGAGATTTTTCAATTAATATATACGGTTAAAAATAACTTGTCTGTGATATAGTCTTACTTGAAGATACGAGCAACACGAACATCCACATCGTTTTGTCTCATGTATGCATAGGTCAATGTCTCTGCAATACGTTTACCTTCGTCGTAGCAGGCTCTGGGGCCAATTGGGTTCACATGACCCCAATACGTCTCTTTCTGAGGATGCTCTTCAGGGTCACCGTACACCTCTAAATTCAACGGCATCAATACACACACACACACACACACATGAACCAACACCAACTGGGTGAAACACTTGCCTGATGTAGATGTCAGCAAGAAGCGAGCCTTTGTGCGCTTTGCAAGGCCAAGCATGTTGATGGTGCCCATGACGCTGGTCTTTACTGTCTTTGTTGGATTGTACTGGTAGTGAGGAGGCGATGCAGGACACGCCAAATGATAGATTTGAGACACTTCAATCATAAATGGATCGACCACATCATGACGCACTAATTCGAAATGAGGATGGCCAATCCAATGCTGCACATTGCGTTTTGAACCTGTAAAGAAATTGTCCAATACAATGACTTCATGGCCCATATACATCAAACGATCGACAAGATGGGAGCCTACAAAGCCAGCGCCGCCAGTAACCAGAATGCGTTTGCGGTCAGAGGGTCTCAGCTGCTTTACAGGCGGATATGAAGTGATTGTCTTGTACACAACGAGACCTGCTGCCTCGTCAATGTCTCGGTCGTTCTGCTTTTTGGGAAGGTATAAGTCACGTAGATAGCTTAGTTGTGCATCTGAGCCAACATTGGCATGGCCAACAGAGGTGACATGGTCTTTAGTGGGTGTTGCAGCAGCAATATCAGTGGTAGCCGATGCCATTAGGTTGGTTTTTTAGTGGAGAAAGTGTAAGAAATGAAAAGAAAAAGGGAAAAAATAGACAAAAAAATGTAGGAGAAGAAACACAGGTTTTATGTCATGAGGAGAGTGGGGAGGAGATTTTATTCATTAACAGCATCCACCTGAGGAATTGTTACCATTGTTTTTTGCAGGCGACTCAAGCTTAACTTCCTCTCTTTGGCGAGTCTGCTGAGCCTGTTGTGTGTCGATTAATCTCTTTTTGATGTCTCTGTAGAAAATAGGGGTGTTTAGTGGGGGCCACAGCCTGCAGATACAAGGAAAAAGTGCTTACCTGGCCAAGTCGAAAAAGGCTTCCTCGACTCCAATGTTTGCCTTGGCGCTTGTTTCCATAAATCGAATATTTAGTTCATTTGCTAATGTTTGGCCTTGTTCGGCAGAAACAACCTTTTTGTCATAGAAAGAGAGAGAGAAGGAGAGGCATGAGAAACTGATGCTATCACTGAATTCGCAAGCAAAAAGAAAAACTCACTCTTTTGTCTTCCATGTCGCACTTATTACCAATAAGTATCTTGTTGACTCCCTCACTAGCATGCTGCTCGATATTTGAAAACCAGTTTCTTACGTCTGTATTATGTATATGCTTCTCAGTACCAGCGTTCTTGTGTGTCCCACCGCATTTCACTTACTTCCAAAGGATTTATCGTCTGTAACATCATAGACCAACAGGATGCCCATAGCACCACGATAGTAAGCTAACAGATGCTGCCTATTAGTATGCATCTTAATAACGCCTTGCCAAATGACTCACCCGTGGTAATAGTACGGAAGCGCTCTTGTCCAGCCTATATACACATCAGTCGCCATGTCATGATCTCTTGATACTTGACTACTTACGGTATCCCAAATCTGGAGCTTTATTCTCTTTCCATCCAGCTCAATAGTACGAATCTTAAAGTCAATACCGATAGTAGTGATAAAAGAAGGTGTAAAGGAATCGTCAGAGAAACGAAGCAAGAGACAGCTTTTACCAACTCCAGAGTCGCCGATCAGCAAGAGTTTGATGAGATAATCGTAAGAAGCACTTTTTGCGGTTGCCATAGTGAATAGTAAAGAGAAGAAAAAGAAGAAATTTTATTTTACTCAACAACTTGAAATAAAATAGGGGCGACATACACACACACACGCACGCACGCACACACACAGCATCAACAAATTGGAGCTTGAATGTACGCACACGACATGCGATTGGTGTATCGTAAATTCGAGTGTCTACTTTTTTTTGCTGCTTGCAGGAATTGTTGAGGGAGAGTTTTGCTTTATCCAGCATCGCATAGGATGGCTCTGCTAGTAGCCATCTTTATAGCAAGATGAAGCAGAGATCAATGATGCTCGATTGAAAAAAAGACATGTCTACTATTTTATTACTCTTTACGCTACTGGATGTTGCTGCCAAATGTCTGATTCCACTTGAGTAGTTCATTGATATCTTTCTCCCAGCCAGCACCATCACTGATGTGCGTTACGCAGGGAATGGGGTATTTTGACATCCTCACCTAATATACATGGTAAGCGCAATGCTATTTCAAGGAACATTCAGCTCTCTCTACCTTGACATATTCGCCCTTATGCAACATGAAAATCTCTTGGCCATCAATAGACACTTCCGTTTGACTACTGCTCTTTTCACCAATCTGATAATACACACTCATTAGCACTCTACTCTAAGCAGTATCCATGGCAACCCACCTTTAGCTCTATGTTTGAACTCGGCGGTAGAAGTACAGTTCTGAATGATAATGAACGAGGACAAATGGGCGTCAACACCAAACTTTGAACACTGGGATGAACGATGGGACCGCCAGCGGATAATGAGTAGGCTGTAGATCCAGTTGGTGTAGACACAATCAGGCCATCTGCTACACATTCCGTCAAATATTGCTCATCCACAAAGCAATCAATGGTTGTCAGATGAGGGAATCTACCACGATGCAATGTCACTTCATTCATCACTTGTCTGTCGTCTACTTCTACACCGTCCACCTCGATTCTCTTTCCACTTGGTTGATGTAACGAACAAAACAATCTCATTCTCATCATGAGCCCCACCTTGCCAGCAATCATGTCATCCAACACATGTCTAAACTTTTCAAACTCTAGCAGCAATAAACATCAATGAGCATCGTCCCAATGATAACCCCCCCCCTTTAATAGGCTACTTACTGTATGACATCAAAAAGCAAAGTGTGCCGAGAGAGAAGCTCACTACGGGAGGCGCCGCTTTTGGAAACAAGGATGATAAATGAAGCATGGTGCCATCTCCACCCAAAGTAACTGCGAAATCCACTGTGCGAGTATAGTCTTTTTTGTGGCTCTTTTCAATGACATGCACAAAGGGAAGCTCCTTTTGAAACTGCTCTGCTACTTCTGGCTCTACAATGATGTTCATATCCGGCTGTGATTGATGCAGCCAGCTTTAACAGTATTTAATCAAATGAATCTCTCGCTTGCACATCTTGATCTTACTTTGCAACTTCCACAAACGCCTTTTCCGTCTTGATATCGTTTGGTTTCTTGACAATTAGTACATTGTTAGGTTTCTGGGTCCACTTGAGAGCGTATTGTCCTCTGTACCGAAACGTCAATGACTCTGCAGATCACATTTCTATTAATGACATCCTATCGTTACCCATAAGTGCTTCCAGGAACTTGAATGATATCTCCAGGCCGGCGAGACTCGATCAAATCACTGTCTTTATCAGTTGAAACTAGAGAGCGGCGGGAGGGTGGGTTAGGCTTGTAGTACTACGGTGGTGATCTATCAAAGTATGTGTACCTTGCTCTTTTGACAGACACAATCCAACCTTGTCAGGCAGCGTAGAAGTCTTCCTCAGTAGTCCCGTGTTATACAATCGTCTATAAGCGCATAGTGGCTGCAATGGCCTCGCATTGAACACGAGGCGACTATTCAGCTGAAACAAACGCATAATTAAGATATAAAAAAAAAAGATAAAAAATCAAGCGTAAAAGAGGGGGGGTTTATTCAAATAATGCAAAACATTTGGGCAGCGGCACCAGTTAGATTGCCTGTGACTCAAAGCACGTCAAGAAAGTAAAACTCATCTCTTGGACAGATGTTGATCATCATCCCATTTATTCCTTCTCTTTTCAGGCACAACAACATTATCTTGAGAAGGTGGTTTCGCTATTCGACTCGCTACCTTGGCAGCAGTCGCCATCGCCTGTGCCATGGCTGCTGATTGCTGTTGTGTTGGTTGCTGCTGCTGTGGCACAAAATTGACAGAGGTTCGATTCTGTTGCTGTGCTGCCTTTTCCTCTGCAAGCTTTCGCTGTGTCTCTAATATACCGTCAATGTACATGTCTGCGGGGAAACCATGAGGATCAAATTCCTGCTTGTCAAAATTGCTGCCAATCTCATCCACTTCAGTGAATTCCACGAGTTTTGTATAGATACGAGGGTTGCGAAATGCCTTGTTGTGTTGTAAATGGTCGTTCAATCGATGTCCAGAGGCTCTCAACGATAAGAAATGTAATATACGTTCCTATTTGAAAAATTGCATGAATAACATAAACTCATCAAAAGAGAAGTGCTTGAAATCTCACCTGTCTTTCAGCATCGCATGCTGTATCTGGCTCATCAGGGATTCCCCAATTCTCTACGCCTGGGATCGGTTTAGCAGCTAAAGCCGCCATCAACCGTTTGTTGTGCTCCAACATGGTTGCCGTTGATGCGGATGGTGGCACTGGCACTTTACTCGGTAATGCTGGTTTCACGGGTTGTGTTATAGGTGCTGTCACTTCTGGCTTCTTTGGTTGTGCTTCTGTCCTTGTCTTCTTTATATTCTAATCGAGGGAAGTAATGGTTAGTACAAAACATTTCAACAAAGCGTGTTTTGAGGTAGCTTATTACTTGGAGAATGTCAACTAATACAAGATGTCAATGCATGATTATTCTCTGATCATAGACAATACATGATGTGTTTCTTTTACCTGGTGCCTCGTCGCCAGAGGAGGATGATCCCTCATCGTCTGAATAATTCACAAGACCAGCAAGTGAACTCATGCTGTAGTAGCTGTAAAAAAAAAAAAATAGAGAAGAATGGCATTTTCATTCAGACCGAAAATTTTGATTCTTGTATGGCTGAGACTCATTTGTTTTCAGGCAAGCATACGCCTTTATCATGAGGGCGATCTACTTGTTGTGATGAGATACTTATTCTTCTTTATGCCGTACACACAAGTATATTATACAGACAAAAGCCAAGTTAACAGCTTACTGGATATACATCTTCAAAGGCATTGTAGGTATTTTATTAAGTCTATGGAGCAATAGCTGGAGATGATGGGCTTGTGCTAGATCTCTTGCGATTTTTGATTATTGAAGCACTTTCTTTAAGGTTTTCTAAGCTTGATTTTCTAGATAGGTCATTATTGAGTGGTGGTCTTTGTTGTTGTTGCTGTTGCTGTTGCTGCGATAAGTCGTCTAATTTTTTGTGTAATAGTTCGTTGTGCAATTCAATACCAAGTGATTCATAGCTGGACTTCTGCGACATGCCATCATCCTTGCTTGCCGTTGCCATTGTGTGGTAGGGACTATCGCTGTGTCTTCGAGGGTTGTTTGGCTTTTTTGGTAACTCACTTACTTTTCGGATGGTGGATGGTTTGGGTTCTTCTGCGATAGTAGTTGGTATGGACGGCACGGTGGCATCTGTAGCGCTATCGCTTGATTTTTGTAGAATGTCTAGTGTTTCCTTTGATAAGCTGGATGATTGATCGATGGATTCCCTTCGTTTTCTTTCTTCTTGTTGTGCAGCCATGACAGGCGATAATGTGCTAAATGTTCCTCGAGACAATGCCATGAATACAAACAAGGTAATCATGATGACAAGTTGCGATACGGATACTCTTCTCTCAAAGGACAGCTAATGTAAAGAGGTGTGAGCTTGCATAGTAGTCAAAGATGGCGTCGACTTCAACTTGCCTGATCTGCTAAAATGCTAATCTTTGCAGTCATTTCTCTCATGTCGCTCTCGGTTTGATCCTTCAAGTCCTCGTACCATTGCTCATAGCGACGTTTCTATTATACGTGTAAGCTTCTCCAATGAGTCAGACTCTAGTACATAGGTTACCATGCTATCAATCTTGTAACTGGCGGTCTCATTCAAATGTCCAATGAGCAATATCAACTGATCCTGGTGTCGTTTCTCCATGTCCATAAACACATCGTTGAGAATCTTGTTTTGCTCATCCAGAAAGCGTTGCGATAGTGTCATGTTCACTTCTAATACATTCAGTCGCTTCATGATGGTCTTGTAAATGGATTCCTGCGTACTGCCTTCCTTTTGATGCACGTTAGGCGAGATTGGCTTGGGCTGCTGTGGTACAGGGAGAGGACTTTGTGGCAATACAATTGTCGTGGATGATGTGGTTGACATTGTTACATTCACATGAGGTTGGGCAGTGAGGTTGGCGGCGGCGGCGGCTTCAGTGCTATCGGCGGCAGGTGCTTCATGATCGGCTTGACTACCTGGATTGCCAGTAGCTTGGCTGCTGACATGATCGCCATTGCTCTTGACAGTATTGCTAGTTGCAGCATCACTGTTGATGCTTGTGCTGCTTGGTTTCTTCTTGGTACTCGACGATGAAGCCCCCTTAACAGATCCGTTTTTTGTCTTGTTGGAACCTGATTTGCTTGATGATTTCTTTCTGCTTGGTGATGATGATGATGATGACGATGAAAAAGATGATTCTGCTTTAGCCGTATCACTTGTGTCTGTCAATAGGTCGCTGGCTGTGATGGGCACGCTGTTTTCTGTCTGCGAGGTCACTTGGGTGATGGTGACCTCAGCAATCCGTGTCTCTTCCTCCATAGCTTGATCTAGCATGCCATCCTCTGCTGATTCTTTCACAATCGTCTTGACAGCCTTGACTTCCAACGTGGTGTCTGAGTGAGTCGGCAGCGTATCTTCAAGCCCCAGTGATGCAGATGTCTCTGTCGCAAAGTTGATGGGTGGTATCATTGGCTTTACGTCGTCTTCGTCCACGTCAATCTTGACAGGAAAGGATTCCGCAGTGTCGTTGACATCGAATTGGGGTTGGATGATCTGTTCGCGCACTTCTGCCGGCCACAAGTGCTCTTCCTCCATCACAGGGTACTGATCCTTGCTCTCGACCGTGTTGTAGAACTCCAGCATCGGCATGCCATGCACCCGCACCAGACTCAGAGGACAGTAGTACTCGTGGCCATAGTGCGTCAGAAATTCAATCTTCATGTACTCTAGGAATCCACTGTACGGCACCTTGAACACCTGCAAATCTCTAGTGTTTCTCGCCTGCCATTGGCCCAGCAGCCTCCATTCGTTGGTGGGGTACTTTGACGAAGCGTACACTCGAAAGTCCTTGAAGGTGCTTGAAAAGAACTCAAAGTTCGCCATGACAATGGTGTCGACTACAATCTCCTCGCACAGGTTGATGATCACAAACTTATCAGCAGAGCATTTGTTTAGCAAATACTGATCCTTTGACTCGTACAAGATAGACTGTGCGCCTTTTGCCTGTTTGTTGACCTTTCGCACTGTCGCCGCACAATCGGTTGACGCGTAGTTGAATCTCTCCTTTAGCGACTTCATGCGCACATCGGCAAACTGCTGCTTCTTTTTGTTCTTGCTGTCTGAGCCAGACTGGCTGGGTGCAATGTACTCTTTTTCAGCATACACATTGGGCTTCTTCTTGTCCTTGCCCCCAACGCCTCCCAGAAGACCTTCAAACATGGATCCAAAATCGTCTGCGAATCCTCCATCAATGCTGTCCACCATCTGCTGCTGCTTCTTGTTGTTGGGCGACTCCTCGCTTTCGTCTTCCAGCGTCTTTCGTTTGTGTCGACGCTCCTTGTCGTTTTCAATTTGAGCAATCTTCTTTTGCCATTCTTCAAATGACACGAGCGGCTTTCGCTTTCCACTGCTCGACGCTGCGTCTTGCTGCTCCTTTGTGTCGTTGATTGTGGCATGAGGCCCATTCTCTCTGCTCCCTTGCTGCTGTGCATGCCGTGTGTCATTGTCATTTGTCTGCGCTGATGGGGGTGAATTCGTTGTTTGGACGGGCTCCTCTGGGCCATTGTCTGGTTCTTGGTGTGCTGGCTCATTGTGTGCTGGTTTTTCAATGATGTTTGGCTTGCTCAGGTCTGATATCACGGCGGCATCAGGAAAGAGAGCAGCAGAGAAATCGACTGTGCCCTGTGAATACGCTGGACAGGTCTCTGCGAATATGTCATTGTCACGATAGCGCAAGCATTGCTTTGCTTTGTAACTTGGTTTTGCTGTGAGCACCAGTGGTAAGAGAATAAACAAGTAGAGTGGCCAATGTTGTGTATAATGCATATATTGTAAAAGGAAAAAAGAAGAGCAAATCGTCTTGATCAACGTTTTCAATGAAATACCACCAAATCACTCAGTCTTATTGAAACTCCATTCTCCCATTGTGAGAGAGATGTTCCAGAAAACCCTGCGCTCATTCCAACCATTCTAGTATATGTATTAGATGATATGATACACCATCATTGCAAACGTCAACTTGTTCTTGACAGCAGACTATAGCATGCTTAATAACGCTGCTATATCCAAGTTATAGATGCATGATTTACCTGCCAACTCCAATCTTAAGTATGTTGCTCGTGTGTATCTTATAAATATATAGGCATAGTCCTTCATGCCATCTGTCAAGGGCTATTTCTCTAGCTGTCAAAAGCAGAAAGAGACATTTGGATGCATTCTATATGAGCTTGCATACATTTAACTCTACCGTAACTGCTGCTAGATTTCCTTGGAGTTGAAGCATTGTCTTTTAAAGAAAATGACATGTTTGGATTATGCTGTTTCGTAACAATTAGCTGCGGCATGAAGCTTACCACTTTTAGCTGTTGACTGAGGCAAGATGTTGTTTATCTGTGGATGTGGTCAAAAAAGTAAAAAATGTCTAAAAGTGGAAGCCAAGACAAAGCTTTGCTGCGAGAAACGTAAAGAGATCAAGCAGTGGCATGCTGTCAAAATGATATGACCTGCTCAAACGAAAAAGATCGACAGTGAAGAGAGCCAAAAGATCGACAGAATCAAACTACAGACTCTCGGTTCTTGGCTCTTGAGCTCTTGCCAAATGCCAAGGGACCAAGATCTCAAGTTACACGACTCCTATTCTCTCATCTCTGTGTATATAAAAGGGTCGGTTTTCATCTCTCAGCAGCATCTTCAACTCACACACATTTCACACATATTAAAAAAATCATGCAACCCTTATCTAATCCTCCTGCTACCATTGTCGTGCTTGATGAAAAAGAGCCATTGCTTCCATTGAATAGTCAGCCTGTCATCACTGATACAAGATCATCAAGAGCTAAATGCTGGGCCAAGGAGCATATTCCGCGTGCTCTTGTATACGGTCTCTTTTTCTACATCATGTTCAATGCAATGAATGCGCCATTCATGCAATGGAAGTCGAATGAAAAAGAAGTTGCCATTGACGACTCTTTCCAGCTGGAGTCCATGCAAGATGTTGTCTCTTACAATGACAATGTGGTATGTGTCTATAGTGTGTAATCCATTGAATATAACAGCATCTCATACTGTTGCTTCCACCGCTTGTCTAGTTTGCTTCAGGCTTGGTCATTACCTGCAATAATGCCAATAAACCCACCATCCCTTATGAAGGCTTATCCGAATTTGAATTTGACCAGGAAACTTTTCCTCGTCTCACCATTGATCAAGAGACAAATACCCGCACACACAACTCTGTGCAAATCTCTGTAAGTTGACACTCCAAACATACCTCTTGTATATAGTAAACTCATCATGCGGCATCATTTAGAAGGGAAACACGGTTGTCTCTGTCGATGAAAGCGTATCCAAGGCGATTGTTCACTTTGACTTGAAGTTTAGTGAGGAAGAGTTGCAAGATGTCTTTTGGATTGAGCAGACTCAAGATGAGGAGCAAGGCGTGTACTCGCTGGTCATTCGTGTACGTACATGTTTGATTTGACAGGCAGAGAGAGACATATTTCTAATAACTTTTTGAAATAGGCTGATGAAGATTACAGACAAAATGGCTGCGTCTCTATGGATATCACTGTCCGCGTACCCGACGCTGCTTCCTTGTCTACCTTGGCTATTAGTTTGGCCAACAACGGTCTGTCTCTTGGAAAGGATTTGACCTTTGAGCACCTTGCCATCTCTATTGCCAATGGCCATATCGAATTTGAAGATGTAAGTTGTTTGTTTATTGGCTGGTATACACGCATGCTGATAAATACATGTAGGGTATCTCATCTGGTATCACTGCATTTGCCGTTGCTAATGGACACGTATCTGGAACAGTCAACACTTTAAGCAATGACCTTACCTCAACTGTGGCAAATGGACACAACGAGATCTCCATCAAGCAAGTCGAGCAATTTGATCAAGAGAATATCGATGTCAAGGTTGTCGTTGCCAATGGCCATAATACAGTACAAGTGGTAAGTAATTCATGCTCTATGGAGATAGCAGCTCACGGATTTACTCACTCATTGCAACATAGCCTGCTGCCTTCAACAGTCAGTTCAAGTTGGAATCGTTCGTTGGAAGACGTGTTGTTGAATCAAGTCATCCTCAAGGTATCCATCGCCGCTCTGGCAGCTGGGGTGTCACCTCTGGCTACTATGGTGATGATAAAGACACTAAAAACACAGTGACCTTGAAGGCATCCAGTGGTAGTCTCAAATTAAACTATGCTTGAACAGCCCCATTTATTGAAGCTAAAATAAACTATTGATTTCCTCCAACGTCTTTCCCTGTATAAATCATGATGTGAGCAAATACAATGAGTGCATACATACTTGAGACATCTCACCTTGGTTTCTGGTAAAAATCCAAAGCAAAAGACACTTGCTGCAACGCACCAGCTACCAAAGAATATATATGTCCCAATCGTGTTTGTTGCCAGCATGATAGGGCTCACTTTTCCAATGACAGCATTAAAGATCCAATTCACGGCTGTTGTTAGCGAAGTGCTTTTGGCTCTTGTACTATGCAGATAGCATGTCAGAAGAGCCGCCACTGTGTGCCCATCAGTCAATCATCTATACATACCTCATTGGGTAGATCTCTGAGCAATACAGCCATGGACATGGTCCCCAAGAAAGAGCAAAGAATACCGCATAAGCTATGTAGAGAAGAGTTTGTCATGGGTTGTCATCTGTTCTGGATACAGCACCAACTTACAGTACATGAATACGATTCCCTGAGTGATTCCTACAATGTTAGTAAAGTAGCATTTGTTTAAGGGATAGTGCACTTACCAGAGCGGCAGCAGTGGATATGGACGATGTATCCACGCTCTGTGGTGTCTTGTTGATAGGATTCAAAGCTACACAAACCGAGACAGCATACATGCACAATCCCATTGCCACACCACCGCCAATGAGCAGTGGTCGTCTCCCTACACGGTCGATCAATGAAGAAAACCCAATCAGCACAACAATCATTTTGAGTATACCATAGACGCCTGTAGCAAGCAACTCTGCTTCATTTGATGAAAGCCCTATTGACTTGAATATAATGGGGCTAAAGTAGTTGATCACATTAGTACCCGTCATCTGTTGGAGCGCTTGTAAAGCGCATCCCAAGAGCAAGCGCTTTCTGTTGGCGGTGGCTGTAGCCTGCTTCCATGATGTGTTTTTCGCCTGAACACTGAGAGAGCTTTGTATTTGCTCCATTTCCTCCTTGACGTCCTCAGTGCCACGAATCTTGCATAGCACTTGTAAAGCTTCTTCTGATCTGCTGTGAGCGCAAAGCCAGCGAGGTGTTTCGAACAGCCATGCCATGCCAAACAGAAGCATGACAGACGGAATGACCTGGATGATCAAGGGAATTCGCCACAGCATGTTGTCGTGCTGGTCAATGAGTATCCTCACAATGTAGTTTGACCAATATGAAGAGGCAAGACCTGTCGCAATAAAGAACATCCACAAGCCTCCCAGTAATCCTCTGTGCCTTTGGTGTGCGATTTCTGCTACATAAATCTACTGCCTGAAATCAGTGGCTAAGATCACTCTACTACATGTTGGCAAGGTACTATTTACAGGAACAAGCATACTCAAAGCGCCCACACCTAATTCCCAGTTAGCACACAGGTTGCTTGTTATATGCAGATCAACATGGCTGTACCTAATCCAGAGATGAACCTTCCCAAGTACAGTATCATCAGATTGTAACCTATGATCTGGAATATGCCGCCAATGGTAAATACAAATGCAGCTGTCATAATGCTGCACTTCCGACCCAGAGCATCTGTATATTTCATCAGGACTCAATGGCCAACCAACCAAACGATGCCTACTACTACCTGCAGTGCCGGTTGCTAATAGACTTCCAAACAGGCATCCAACCTGTAGTACAGACACAATGTTTCCGTTGATTTCAGCTTCTTGTATCTTGTTGTTGGGGTCAATGTGGAAATACGTCTGAAAGGAGGGTGCTATCAGCATGCCACCTACAACTCCCAAATCGTAGCCTACATCATGTGCTGTTTAGCGGCACTGTCAACCACAGCAATGTTAGCGTATCACTTGCCAAATAAGAACCCTCCCAAGCAGGCGATACATGTTGCAAGGACTGACCACAGTGTCATTTTAGTGTTGTTCAAATGTGCAGGAATTAACAACGGTGCTTCTTCTTCTTCCAGCTGTGGCTCTTCTTCAGGGTAAAGAGAGGAAGAAGGGGCAATTGTTGTATTGAGGAATGTACCTCTTTTTGTCAGTCCATTCATATTTCAAACAATGCAGTGGGATATATATACTTAAAGAAGAGAGAGGGGGAAAAAAAGACAGATTTACAATCAAATGAGTTTATATATTTTTATTCAAGCAGATTACGATGAGCGTGTAACATGAACCACTTGAGGAGGGTATAATGCATTTATATGTACAGTTTGAACATCCTCTAGAGAATGTTCTTTAAGCTTTCAGTCTGTTCAGGTGTCAGCGACTCGGGGAGCTCTACTTGGAAACGAACAATCAAATCGCCCTTCTCGCCAGTCTCTTCGTTGGGCATGCCTTCGCCGATAAGGATCTCTTCCTGTCCATTTTGGATGATGCGGTTCTCTGTCTCTACGGTAGCCGTGGTTTCGCCATCCAAGCGTGGGATTGATTTCTTGAATCCAGTGAGGGCTTCTTTCAGGGTGAGCTTGACCGTGGTCTGCAGGTTGTCGCCGTGTCGAGTAAATGTCGCATGGGGTTTTTCTTCCACTTCAAACACGAGATCCTGCATCTTTCCAGATGGCAGGGCATCGCCTTCTCCAGGAAACGAGATCCTGCTGCCCGTCTTCATGCCGGCTTTGATATCGACAGTGAGAATCTTGTCTGACGTTTCGCTGGGGAGGTTGCGGGTCACTTTTAGCTTCTTGGTGGCGCCCGTGTACAGATCCTCTAATGACACAGGCAGAGGTCGTTTGACAAACTGAGGTTTTTCTTGGAATGGATGGTTGCGGGAGAGTTCGTCAAACCCGAATGCTGAGGGTGGCGAGTAGTAAGTGGATGAAGGCTGTCGTCTGGCTGATCGAAACTTCTTTCTGCCGGACGTATTGTATGGAGGAGATGCAGGTTTGGGCATGTAGCTGCGAAACAGATCAGCAAAGTCTTCATCCTCCTCACTGCTGGATTGAGACATGGCAGAGGACGACGAGAAAAAGTGGGCAAAGAGGTCCTCTGGAGATGTGCCACTGGTGGTAGAAAAGTAGGCGCTGGAGGAGCCAGGGCCAGAAAAGAAGTGAGCAAAGGTGTCCTCTGCATCTACATTGGAGCCAAATGATCGCTTGCCGCCGGCCGTCTCTCTGTCGTACTGTCGACGCTTGTTCTTGTCGCCAAGCACTTCAAACGCTTCGCCTATTTGCTGAAACTGCTGCTTGGCAGACTTGTCCTTGTTGCGGTCAGGATGGCACTTGAGAGCTGTTGCAATGAGGTTAATGTATGCATTTTCATGTAGTAGT
Organism: Mucor sp. M7501; assembly: GCA_037040325.1. Taxonomy (NCBI): domain Eukaryota; kingdom Fungi; phylum Mucoromycota; class Mucoromycetes; order Mucorales; family Mucoraceae; genus Mucor; species Mucor sp. M7501. Next base: position 2,893 of record JAXQGS010000443.1, on the reverse strand, counting down.
AGAAAACTGATCTCTTACCTTTCTTGCGATAGGCAGTCTTGATTTCTGCCTCGGAAGCATTCTTGGGAACACCGAGAATCTCATAGTAGTCGTTTCCTTCCATAGTGGCTGTATATACGTAGATAAAAGATACACAGAGGAAGAAAAAGGGCTCGATCTCTGTCATGAGCTTCTTTTATAGGTGATCGGGATAGACTGTTCTCTTTTTCTCCATCATTCTGGCATATTCTACCATTTTGGAATCCCGGACGAATTGGTGGTGTTTATCGATTAGCTTCAAACCGTAAAAAAGCGACATCATGTCAATCAACCACTCATCAGGGCATGGTTCGCCTAGCAAGCAGGCCAGTGAGACGGCCATGGCTAGGCAATTAAATTTAGAGTAAAGGGCTATTGTTATCATGATAAGCAACTTTCCAGACACCGCAATCCGTATAAATGTTGGGCTTTGTATGTATGTGATACCTGCCTCTTTTCCTTTGTTCTCTCACATATTCAGCAAAATCCACGCATGTCACCTACCAGCACCGTGCCTATCGCAGCCAATGCCGCTTCTACCGCCAGCACACACTACACCAAAGATCAGTTTGCATCAAAGCAATTGATTGTTTGCTATGATACGGATGCAATTGTAGTTCAGAACGTTGTGTTGGCATTCGGCCATCTTCTTGCTGCCTATCCGCAATGGGCCAGTAGCATTGCACTTGTGTTTTTTGCGAGCGGGCCCAACGTCGACGCCAGGAATGTTTACTTTTATCCCAATCTTGATAAAGAAGTTCGTGACACTCTGGAGGCATTGGCTGTAGTGAAGATCTCGCTCTTGGCCACGTCACTGGACGCAGACGAGGATACCATTCCTACGCTGGTTGCATTGAATCAGGCCCAACGCCCTCATCACATTGCTGTGGATGCGGCAAATTACAAGCAGACGGCAGACATGCTGAACCACGCATTGGTAAGTAGACGAGACGCACAGCATTTCCGCTGTCTGGGATTTGGTTTTTATCCAAGATCTGCCATCTTAAAAATCGCCAACTAAGGGTTGTTCTGATTGAAAAACCTTGGAAAAAAAGTTTTTCTTTTTATGGGCTTTTTTTTCCATCAGTTGTTACATTTCCACTAAAATATCTCTTTCACCCGTATGGTCCAACAGTCGACAAAGCCGCTAAATACCTCCGTGCTGCTCAATGTTTACAAGAACACTCAAAAGCGCTTGTTTTTGTTTGATTATGATGTAAGTCTTTTTCAGCTCAAGAATATACAAACTCGGAAATTGATCGATATCCAACAAAAAAAAAGGGGACTTTAACGCCTATTGTAAGCAACCCAGCAGATGCCCAGCCTACACCCACATTGCTGAATCACTTGAACGATCTGTGCAAAGACCCCTCCAACACGGTGTGGATCATCTCTGGCAGAGACCAAGTATTTTTGGACACATATCTGGGAAAAATTCCTCGACTAGGCCTCAGTGCCGAGCACGGCTCATTCATGAAGAAGGCAGGCTTGAATGGCTGGACCGATATGCTCAAGGACGCTGATATGTCATGGAAGGACACTGCACTGAAGATTTTTGAAAAGTATACCAACTGCAACCCAGGCACCGTGATTGAGCAAAAGAAATCGTCCATCACCTGGCACTATCGCAATGCCAGCAACACTCAAGAAGCGTAAGTGTTTAGTCATGGAGAGAGATAGAGGGATGGGGCGCAGTGTCTAATGCGTATTGCTCTGTACAGTGAGAAGCAGTCTGAATTGTGCCATCAAGAGCTGATCAAGATTCCTGGCGTCGATATTTTGGTTGGCAAGATGAATCTGGAAGTGAGATCTTTGCTCGTGAACAAGGGAGAGGTCGTAAAGCGCATCAAGCAAAAGCAAGAGTCAGACTTCATTATGTGTGCTGGCGATGATCAAACGGATGAAGACATGTTTAGCGCCCTCAAAGACGACGATAAGGCATTCTGTGTTTCAGTCGGGCCCTTATCAAAGATTACATTAGCAAAATATTGTGTAGAGCATAGCGAAGACGTCGTAGACATCATTGGCCAATTAGTGTCGAACACCAGCACATTATAGATTTAGATATTATATAGATATAGATTTCTTGAGCCTTCTACAGCCTTCTAATGTTACTCTTTATTCCTATTATTGTCAATTAGTACCCGCCTCTCTCCTCCCGTATAATTCATCTCGTCCACAACCCATTAAAAATATCAATTCTTTCTATACAACAGCACGTTGGATCCATTCAATTTACAGCGCTGCTGAGATGGGTTTCTTTGATAAGATAACGACTTTTCTAGCCAAATGAGCTTGAAAAAAAAATACAGTGCCCCCCCCCCCCACGGCCATGAATCGCGCAATTACAGGAACCTTTTTCATTGTTTACAAATCAATATCAAATATAGCCAATCTATGTCGATGCGGCTCAGAAAGCCACAGCAGAACATCTCACCGAAGCTGTCGTCTGAACCCAAGAAACATGCCCAATAATAGCGAGGAGAGACCCTTCACATGTATACTCAAATGTCAGATTTTAAATTGCAACAACATGCAATTAGAGCCTACAGGGTCACACTGGCAAATATTGAACGTAGCGAAAGCGATTATAGTCGTCTACAGTGTTTTTTCCTATACAAAAGATGGCTAACAGTGCAAAACACAGCATGGGCTGGGATTGAATTTTAGAAGCTCCACTGGCCCTCCAGATCAACAAAATGGACATCCCAAAACCTTTCAGGGACAATTACACAAAATGTTACTACTCGAACAACAGGTATTTCTCTACTTTTTTACATGTAAAATTGAACGAGGACATTAAAAATTATGGGGAATTCAAGCACAATGAAAAACAACAGTGATATGCTTCTTTCTTATGCAGAAGAAACAATGA
>JAXQGS010000442.1:0-19110 GCA_037040325.1 Mucor sp. M7501 | reverse complement strand
TGGAGAAGCTGGGCGTCGATCCCAGTGCCTCTCGCATGCTAAGCGAGCGCTCTACCATTTGAGCTACATCCCCATTTCACATGAAAATTGAACCAAAAAAAACATTATATAGCAAACACAAGAATTTTTCGCTACGCGCACCTCTTTTCCTTTTTTAGAATGTGCTTGTATGAAATTCTTCCATTTTTGTCGATCGGGATTAATATCCCATTGAACTGAGCGATCTTTGAGCGATGTGCCTTTTCGCCGTAAAGACTTCTACACAGCCCTGGCTTTTTGGGAAGCATTAACACCAAAGTATCTTCTGATATATATATTTCTTTAGTTGATGCATACTGTACTTAATTTCTCAGTACACAGATTCCAGATGCATTTGAATATCCAAAAAAAAGCTGACATATCATGATGAATATTACAATTTGATTAGAATATACGCACTAAAGATTCGCAGGAGCAAGAGTCACGTAAATGACGACGAGGGGGAAGAAAGAAGTAGCACCTATACAAACAATCTTTAATCGCTTCCATTCACTTGTACATAATAACATCATGGCATTATTTGTCCCTGTTATCATTGGCCTCCCCATTGGGTATTTCACCTGGGCCAAAGTATTTGATACTGTCGACAACAGTGTGTATCAAATCACTCATAAAAAGCAACCTTCAACAGTCTCAGGTACTTTCAAAATCCTTGTCATGCAATGAAATACATTCTTAAACTTGCACTACTAGATGGCAGTACCACTGACACTGCAGCATTAGTCAAGCCTCCAAACTCCAAAGTAGCAGCAGGATTGGGCGCTTTGGCGTCTGTAGGTTTACTAAGTAAATTGACATTTACGCCTCAAACAAGACATAGGTTGTTTTTCGCTCAAGCACCACCAAACAGCAACATTCGCATTGTGACATTAAAGCTAGGAATAGAGCTATTGGTGAGATCGGGCGTTGTGTTTTATGGTGGAGCGTCTGGTGGAGCAATAGCAGGCCGATTAGCAGCATCATCCTCTTAGAAAACGATCTCTTTATTTATTCATCATCACCATCCTTTGCAACATACCATTCAATCAATGATGTAATTTTGTAACAATAAAATCGGCTACTTTGTAGTTTAGACAAACTATCGAAACGAATCCAAAAGTGGGATCACTCATCTTGTTGCACACTGTCAAATCGGCCAGATAAAAAAGTGTGGGTATTTGCAGTCAACTTCAAATGGGGTCGAGCTATACATGTTTGCAGAAAGTGCCCACAAAAATATGGCTGGCGCCATAAATGCAGCTGGCCGTTGCAGGTCAAGTGTATCAAATTTAGCAATATTCGAGAAAAAGAGTATGCTAAAGCAAGCAAATCAATCTATTTTTATTGTACAGGATGTATTTTTAAAAGGAAAAAAAAAAAAGAGCAAAGCGTAACAGACTGTATTAAAGGGGGATAAATGCCTAAAGGAAAACTATGTGCAAGGATATATGTATACGAGTGCAAAGTGCGTAATATTACAATGTGAATAAAGGGGGGATATGGTGTATATAATGATGATAATAATAGGAAAATTAAGCAGCAGGGGCAGCGAAGCCAGATACCCAACCAAGGGGATGTGAGTCAGCACTGTTCGACGACCAGCAGCCTGTAGCATTATCAACCCTTTGAATGATTTCAGCGGCGGACGCATTTTCAAGGCAGTAGCGTAATAGCAATTGACGCAGACGCTGATAGGAGTTTCTACAACCAGCCTAAGTAGAAACATATTAATAACAAGCAATGATATAAGCATGACATGATGAAACTTACAGTTGCAGCACGCTCGAACCATTTCAATGCCTCTTCCAAGTCTACAGGAGTACCTAAGCCTTTCTCGTAGCACAATGCCAAGTGATACTGTGCGGCCACCTGATCTTGTTGAGCACTGAGACGGAAGTAATGTACAGCCATCTCGAGGTTTTGGCGACACCCGATACCAGCCTGAAGATGAACACCAAGTTTATCTTGTGCACGAGCATGATTTTGTTGAGCTGCCTTACGATACCAGTAAATAGCTTTTTGTGGGTTTTCGGGGACTCCAATGCCGCTTGCATAACAAAAGCCGAGATTGCATTGGGCCCAGGGGTTGTTTTGTTTAGCAGCCTTCATGTACCAGTAGCAGGCAAACTTGGGATCCTTCTTGACACCTAGACCTTCTTCGTAGCAGAAACCAAGAGAGTTCTGGGCCAAAGGGTTGCCTTGCAATGCAGACAGACGGAACCATTTACAAGCTTCTTCTTCGTTCTTTTCGACACCCATACCGTTGCGGAAACAGAACCCCAAAGAGAGTTGAGCAGGCGCATGGTTGTGTTCAGCACTGCGAAAATACCAGTAACAGCTTTCCCTCAAGTTGGCTTCTACACCAAGACCATTTTGGAAGCAGTAGCCCAAGGAATGATATGCAAAAATGTTGCCCTGATTAGCTGATTTCTTGTACCAAGCGACTGCCATTTGCAAGTTTCTAGTGACACCAATGCCATTCTGATAGCAGAAGCCCAAGTTGTGTTGAGCGCGAGCATGTCCCTGACGAGCAGCTTGTCCATACCAATAAGCACCCTTAACAGTGTCCTTTTCGGCGCCAATGCCATTTTGGTGGCAGTACCCCAGATTGCATTGAGCCCACGGATAGCCTTGTTCAGCAGACTGACGGTACCAGTTGGCAGCGATTGTCTTGTCTTGAGGAACACCGATTCCGTCTTCGTAGCAGTATCCCAGAGAGTTTTGAGCAAATGCGTTCCCTTGTTCAGCAGCCAATCTATAGTACTTGACCGCTTCAACATGATCTTTAGCCACGCCAATGCCGTCTTCATAGCAGTAACCAATGTTGTAAATGGCCACTGTTTCGTTCTGAGCAGCAGCCAGACGATAATACTCCATCGCCGTCTGTTCAGACTTCTCCACCCCAAAGCCTTCACCGTAGCAATAGCCCAAGATGCCTTGGCCTCGACAGTTTCCTTGATCTGCGCTCTTCTTGTACCAGAAAAAGGCTTTGTGTTCATCCTTTGGAACGGCGATTCCGTCATGATAGCAGACGCCAAAGCAATATTGACTTGCAGGACAGTGATCTAGTTCAGCTGCACGACGTATCCACGCGATGGCGTCAGGACCTCTGCTTTGTATCTTTGCTTCCCAGTATTCTGCCTCCACGCGGTTGATTTGCACGCCAGGACGACCGTATTTTCTGAGAAATGCTAGACGAGCCATGCCGAGCAATGTTGCCTGATCCAGTTCGAGTTCGTCGATGCTGTGTGTAGCGTTGTTTTCAGTCAAGGCGGTTTTGACAGACATGATATAATAGCGCTCTGCAAGCTGAAAGTCCAGCGCCATGCCGAGACCGAATTCGCAGCAAAAACCCAATACTGCTTGAGCTCCCGAATGGTTGTTGTTGGCAGCCTCTTTCAAATAAGACACGGCGCATCGTTCGTCTTTTGATGTGCCATTGCGACCGTACAAGTACTGCTGTGCGAGTTGGAATAGTTCTTCGGATGTGGGTCGTTGCTGCTGTTGTCTATGTGACATGATGGAATTACTGCGCTGAATGGCAGGAGCAGGATGCACTTTATGCAGGGTGGATCTGGTCGAGTTGAACGATGAAATGGAGGGTCTCTTTCTCAGTTTCTTCTTTTGCGGTTGATGCGTCAGGTACTTTCTATTGAAATTTGAGAATAGGCGTCGTGAGGCAATGACGAGATGTGAAAGGGAGGCTGTAGCAGGCATTATTGGTAGTTACGAAAAAGAAATAAAGATGAAGGAGAAGAGGAAAGAGGGGGAGTCGAAAAAAGTCCCAGGTATTTATACAGGAAAACAAACAATGCGCTTGCAAAGAACTTGATTGATGCCAGCAACAGCGATCGCTACTGATTTTCCCCTTATTTTTCTTGATAGTGTTTGTTTGTATCTATCGCAGTTTTCCACAAAGCATGGCTGTGTCCCTCGTGAAATTGAGTCTCCTCCCTTATTTTACATAGAGTTATCATGTGGGAACACACGGTGCTTCTCGTGCAATCCACCACGGAGTGAGGTATTCCGAATAAACTCAATTTCTCTGTGGTTTTGTATTTGCTCAATGTGTCACTGGATGCTTTTTTATATTGACATTGTGTTGTTTGTATTTAATTTTCTTGCTCCCAATGAGTGATCCCCTTCACGGGAATGATTGGCCCATGACAGCATATAAAAAAGAACTGGATCAAACGCACCTCCTCCAGTTGTATTCGTTTGCCCATAAAAGGGGACATGCCCACTCCGATTGTATTCGTGGTATATCCAGTTCTCATATCAAGATAATGGCGTTCAGAAACCATATAGCGTACAAAAATGACCGTGCGCATCAATGACTATAGTAGACATTATAATTTATTCGTATAACTTCGGGAGACATGTCTCCATATCCGTCAAACGTTCCACTAATCTTTTCCTATTGCTACTACTACTACCACTAAATTAATTATATCATTTGCTATTGTAAATTGTTGCTTGCTTGGAAACAGCTATTTTTAGTGTACCATGGAGCTCTAAAATGTGTAATTGATGCTAAAGCCTTGCTGTCATTGATTACATATTGCATATCGTCATGGGCGCACATTGACGAGAGCCATTTGCTAGCTGGTTGGTTGGTTGGGGAAGAAAAGAGGAGGTCAGACATTGAAACAACGGTTGACATGCTGTTTATGACATGACGCTCCATGGTGTGGATTTGCAGGGCTGTTTCGCTGACAGATGCAGCATTCAAAACTAGTAGGCTGTCTGCATTTTATCACAATCGAGAGAAAGGGTATGACAAACAAGTGTTGTCCTGAAAAACCTGTTCTGGAGTACAGCATTTCCTTTTGATCAAATCGAATAAAACAGCAGCAGGAGCATTTTCTTTTTTGTTTATCGATATTGTACATGGAGTAGCATATTATTGTAGGACACATGTTACACTGTGTGAATATGCAGCAGCTCATGCCATGTTGTAGTGAGAGACTACCGCAATGATAAAAAGCAGAAGGGTGTCTGCATACGTTGTGATTGAATGATACATGTCACGCTTGTTGCTTGGTCAACAAGCTGCGGTGGAAAAAGTGCATCAAAAAATAGACCCAAGGAAACTACGACGACGACGACTTGAATTGTTCAACCGAGCATTTATCCTGCGTTACAGGTTTTGTGATTTTAGATACAAATATTTCAAAAAAGAATGAAAGGGGTCACCGAGCTATTAGATGACAAGTTGTTTGTTGACTAGATGAGGTGAACGGAGATGTTGATCCCGAGTATAAATTATACAGCAAATCTCTTTGAATTCATGACATTTGATCAAGGAAGCAACATGCCTATACAAAAGAGACCCGTATGGTCTTGTTTTGGCAGAAATAGCACATTGTGATAATAGTAAATTACCATGCCATTCTTCCAGATCAAAAAAGGGATTTTTGACACATTGCGGAGTGCAGCCAGTAGCGTCGGAGTAGTGTCCGAGATCGAAATGAACGGCTCAGGTACCTGGGATGTGATACTCCAAGTATTTGTTATTGTTTTCTCTTTTTTATAACCACATGGAGGCTTCTCTCCTTCACTTGTGGGCTGGGGAACAGGGTGTAGAGACTAGACTCTCTTTGTCAAGAGAGTATGCTTTCAGGCGCTGACACGTTTCTTGTAGGCTCAAGTGATGTATAGGGGTTCACATAGTTACACACATGCACATCTGTCAATAAGCTTTTATCTATTGGCACATGTATTAAACTAGCAATAATTTCCTATACTGCAACACACGGATGGAGATGGTGGATCATTTTTGGACAATTGGCGTTTTTTGTGTGTCAGTATAAAGTCTGGTGCGCAAAAATCCAATACTTTTTATTTATTTACATATGTTACAAGACATTGACAAGCTCATGCTTCTCTTTGGCCAGAGCAACAAGCGCTTCGTACTCACCCGAATTCTCGCACATCTTGTTGAATATAGAATTAGGTGTATTCAAGAGGTCCAAAGGGCTTGCAAACTCTGCGATTTCGCCCTGATCCAGCACCAGAATTTTGTCGTACTCTATCACAGTGCGGAGGCGATGTGCAATACACAAGATGGTGCAGTCGGCAAATTCAGTAGCAATCGTCTTTTGGATCGCTTCGTCTGTTTCAAAATCAACACTGGCAGTGGCTTCATCCATCAGTACAATGCGGTTTCTCTTCAGCAGCGCACGAGCGAGGCAGATCAGCTGTCTCTGGCCCTGAGAAAAGTTTTGGCCTCCTTCACTGACGGGCGATTCCAGATCAGTAAATACGTTGGATGTCAGTAGCAAGTCTTCTCTGGAATGACTGTCGCCTTGCTCTGGGACATCTACATCGTCGTCTGAGGGCAGCAACTCTACGCGCTTCAACGCTGCCATGATGCTTTCTTGGTCAAACTCCTGGAACGGATCCAGATTGGACCGGAGGGTGCCTGAAAACAAGACGGGATCTTGGGGGATGATGGTGAGGTTACTGCGAAGATCATGTGTTCCAATTTGACAGATATCGATGCCGTCAATGAGAATGCTGCCTTCCGTAGGCTCCACAAATCGGAAAAAAGAGAGCGCCAGTGTCGATTTACCACTGCCTGTTCGGCCCACCACACCCACCTTTTCCCTGGCGTTCACTGTAAACGTCAGGCCCTTCAAGACGGGGTCCAGGTCAGGGGCATAGCGCACTTCGAGATCCCTGACATCAATTTTGCCTTCTGCTGGCCACTAAATTGTTGGAAACCATGATGAGCTGCTGACTAGGTGTTTCGCGAGGCCGTTACTTACATGAGGCGGTGGTCGCAGTACTGTGATGGCTGGTGATTCCTGCTCAATCTCCATGAATTCAACCACTCTCTCTACAGCATTGAAGCTCATTTCCAGTCGAGTGTATCGTTTGATGGCCATGGTCATCTATGCATTCATTTAGTGCGGTGCTCATGCCTGCTTGCTGCCGGACTCGCATAGTATATTACCTGTGTGGTATAGGACAAGACAAAACTCAAACAGAAGCCTGCCAGCGACGCATCCATGTAGCTGAGACTCAGCAGGATGAATATGCCCGTGCAGAAATTGACAGCAGCGCCGAGGAAGGAGAATCGAACGCCCACCCACCGATTGGCAATCTATGTATACACGCTTGTTAGTAAAACACCACTGCCAGCCTCTTTTTTTGCACTACGTACCCAGACATAGTAAAAGGGTCTTGCATTCTCGTCCACGCGTCGCAGCATCTCGTTCATGAATTGGCGCGTAACACCGTACGCACGAATGGTCGCTACGCCCACCAGCGTTTCACCGAAATGAGTAAACAACGGAGACCGCGTAACAGAGTCCATGCGACGCAGCTCTCGGGACGCAGCGCTGAACCGTTTTCCAATCACCACGTTCAAAAAGGTGACCAAAGCCATAGGCACCACAAAGGCAGGCAGCACCGTGCACACGGTCATGATGGCAGAGATGATGATCAGCCACTGGATCAAAAAGTACATCAAGTCATTGGGGACGCCGGAATCAATGTATTCAAAATCCTTGGAGAATCTGTTGAGGATACGGCCTACAGGTGTTGTGTCAAAGAATCGCATAGGCGCACGCAATACACGCTGCAGGAGCTGCTGGTACAGCTTCTTGCTTGCTCTCAGTGTGCCGTAGTAGATGGAGGCAAATCGACCGGCGCCCACCACAATGTTGGTCATGGTGATCAAGATGTAGATGGTCAGATACATGTCCAGCTGGTCGCTTCCGTCGTCTGCGGTGGTGGCGGAAAACAAGCCAAAGCCTCTGCTGTGCGCCGCCGGTCTGAATGTGGCTACATCGCCATCAACGGCTGCTGATTTGGGCGACATGACTTGCTGCTGCATGAAAAAGTAGTGCGCCTTCTCCATGATGCTCATGGTGGCGTTGGCAAGGGCGTTGTTGGGCTCGTTGGATGCCACCCATTTCTTGATCCACCAGCTTTCTGCTACATCCAAAGCGCGAGAGCCAAAGATGAAAGCAAAGACAATGACCCAGTAGACAGAGCCACCCAAGGCATTCAAGTACAGCTTGTAAAGCCTGCTGTTGATATGGCCCACATTGCGCGCTATGTTGTGGTCAGTCCTTGTTGGCCATTGGCATCTCCGTCCTGGCAACACTTACTTTCTTCCTTGACCAGCTGTTTAGGCGGTGCTTTGTGATCTACCATGGGATCAGCAGGTTTTGCAAGTTCAGGGTCGAGCTGCTGGACCTCTTCCTCAATGGTGTCTGGCTCCTCGTCTTCTGTGGGTGCTACGACGTCGTCTAAAATACTCTCCAAACTGCCCTGTGCTTCCAGTTCCTGAGGAGAGCCACATAGGTTGATGCGGCCATGTTCGAGGTGAACCACGTAGCTTGCTTCTTGGATGCAGAGGCCGACATGATGCGTGATCAGAATACGGGTGCGACCCTCCATCAGCGGACCTACCAGGCATTTGTCGTGCAAGTGTCTTGCCGTGTGAGCTACACAATACACATCAGTCATCAGGCCTCTTTTTCTTTTCTAGTGTGCAAATACGCTTACCATCCACAGCGCTCAGCACATCATCCATCAGCACATTTCTAGCGCGGGAATACACAGCTCTGGCAAGCGCAACACGGGCTCTTTGACCGCCTGAGAGCGTAATGCCCTTCTCGCCTACTTCCGTGGCATCACCGTCCTCCAAGTTGTCCATGTCCTTGTCCAGAGCACACGCATGCAGTGTCTCCTTGTACCGTTTCTCTATAAAAGGCAGGCCAAACAAGATGTTGTCGCGAATCGATGCATTTCTCAGCCACGCCGTTTGAGAGACATAGGCAACAGCGTGGTCCAGGATCCAGTCCTTTCGCGTGATATTAGCTGGTATGTCCACGTCTGTCTCCAGCGTATCTGACACTGCCGTGCGAGGACAAAAGCTCTCTCCTTCCAGCAAGACGGTTTCGCCCAGTAAGCTCAGCATCATCAGGGTCTTTCCAGATCCTGTAGCGCCACAAATGATGCTGAATTCGCCGTTGGGGAAATGCGCGTCCAGGTTGTGCAAAACGAACGTGTCTGCTTCTTCGTACGTGGAGGGTGCTGGCGTGGTGGATTGAAACGTAAAGGTGGATGTGGATCGAGGTATTTGCAGGCTGTTGTTGGCACTGCTGTTGACTGCTGTGGTGATGTCTGCATCCTCCTCGTCGTCGTCGTCGTCTTCTTCCTCGTCGTCGCTAGGAACGTCTACCCATGACACGGTGGCATTGCGGAAGCCAATCCTCACTCGGCAGTTGGGGTCTAGGTTGGTGGTGGGCGGTGAGATTTCTTCCTCGTCCAAGTAGGATTCAATACGACGCACGCTGATGAGTGCTTGCAGCGTATCCACAAATGTCTCTGGTAGACTGTTCAATGCAGATCTCAGTTCGGTAAATACAGTGATGGCTGTGAACGCAATAGGCGCCGTCAGTTCTTGCCCTTGAATTTTGGTAAAGGTAAAAAAGGTGACAATGGTGACCAGCAAGGGCGTTCTATTATACATGTCAGCCTCAACACACACACACACACACACGACATCTCTCCATAAGACACTTACCCTTGCCACAAGAAATTGAACAGCACTTCGCTGAGAAACGTGGTGCGTAAATGCTTGATTTCCACATCTCTTGCCTCCAACACGCGCTTTTCCCAGTTGGACTCCCAGGCGAAAAACTTGATCTGTCGGATGCCTTGCAGCACTTCATTCATCAGCGACACACGCTTGTCGCGCGCCTCCATGAGCTTTTCTTGCGTCTTTGCAAACATGAGCGAGTTGTAGTGGTTGAGCGGCAAGGTGATGATCATGACACACAGGCCCAGCAAACACGATGATCCCAGCAGCGAGTACAAAAAGGAGATGCCAACAAAGAGCTCAATGGGAGACTCGATAATGACAAACCAAGACGTGGTAAAGTCAGATATACGCTGCGAGTCTGTGCTCATCAGATTGACAATCGTGCCAATGGTGTTGATCTGTCCCTCGTCTGCTGCTGCTGCTGCTGCTGCGTTTTTCTTGTTGGCTGCTTCCGCTGCTGCTGTCTTGGGCACCTCGTCCTCGTCCTCCTCTTTGGCATCTCGGTGCATATCTGCAGTTCCCATACGGCGGAGTGTTTTGCGGTAGAGCTCAATGTTGAGCATGGACTTTACCTTGACACGCAGAGAAGAAGAGCCTAGTGATGAGAGCAACACGTCAGTCTACTGCAAGCGAACAAGCAGCAGGCACTTACCCCAATAATACAGTTGGCCCACGACAATGCTGAGAACCATCAGCGACAAGGACAGGCCAGAGACAATCATCACGCCCTTGATCAGATAAAACTCGTCCTGCTCGCCAGCATCGATCTTTTGTATCAAATTCAGCAGCTTGTTGAGAAAGAACGCAGGGCCGTAATACAAGGCAGCTGAAATAGCCGTGGTAATGGCCTGCAGTACAAGCGCGGGTAAATTGGCGTGGATCAAACGGTGGATCAAGGACCGGTCTCTTTCTGCACCAAACATGTAATAGAGGTTGTAGCCGCGGTACGTCGGCGGCAAGCTTGGCAGATGGATGTCCTTTGCATTGTTGTAGACGCCTAGCACAATCGGTGTTCCCCAGCTAAAGTACAAAAAGCTAAAAATGGAAGCCACGGTGATACCAGCCACGGGTGTGGGCTTTTTGTCTTTATCGACCTCTAGAAAGGGAGGGCCTTGTTCTATCGATCCAGTGGTATAAAACAGGTCGAGCGAAAACAAAATGTTGAGGACCAGCGGCAGTCCTTGCGCCAGTGTCAATTGGCGATGGTGCACTCGGAAGGCATCCCATAGACAGTAGAGTGATACAAGCAATGATGTCATGTAGTAGACAAACAGATGGATGTTGAGCATAAAGCCCCATGCGTTTGGCAGCTGGTAGCGTCGAGACACAATCGTCAGTGCCAGCACATAGAGCCAGGCGACGCATATCATGGCGATGCAGATGACGTTGTAGATGTCTGCCTTGTCGCGCAGAGGCAGTTGCGAGGCGGCGTCGTAGAGATCATACAGCCTCAGCGCGGTCATGACAATGGTGCCAAACAGGATGCGAAAGAGTCGAGTGTCGTCTGCAAAGGGGACAGTGTAGTCGCGAACGTGGTCGTACTTGAGGGGCTTCGTGCTGGTGCTGCTGGAAGAAGAAGGCTGTTCTTCTGTCAGTCGAATGCTGCCAGCAGCGGCTGTGTCAGAAGCGTAAAAGCGGCGTTGCACCGATAGCACAATGGAGCTAAGACATGCTGTGCCGACGAGACCCGCTGCTGACCAAATGGAAGCAGGCAGTTCATGCTCCATGGTGTTGGTGTTGGTGTTGGGTTAAAAGTGTGTTTAAAAAAGAGTGAAAAGTAGAGTGGAAAGAAAAGAGAGGGAATTATTAAAATGTTTAAATTTATACAGAAAAATGTTTCGGGTAAAATATGCCTCTCACTCACTACTGCTGCTGATGGTGGTCTTTTTTTGATGGATTTTATACGCATCAGTGACGATTGCATCAGCACACTGACATTTGATTTAGATCATGTTTGTTCTGAATCCAAGGTGTTGAGCAAAAGGCCTGTTTCTGTAAGATTATGCTTTCAGTATGTTAGGAATCTGACGTCTTTTGATGCAAAAAGAACACGAGCTGCCTATTTACCGGAAATATCAGTAGCTAGTATAGCAGCCATCATCATCGTCCTCCTTTGCTTGAAATCAACATTGTAGATGGATGGTAATAAGGCAGCTTGTATCAAGCAATTAGCACGTGTCTATGAACAAGTAAATCACTTGCCTTTGATCAGATGGAAGCCTCTTTTGAATGCTTCAATGACAAGTAGTCAATTGCCGACAAAAAGCAGATTCATGCAAAAACATTCAACACACACACACAAACAAACAAGCAGAATTCAAATACACTTATTGCGGATACAATCCAGAAAATAGGTAACACAAAGTTTGACTATCGCTATAGCAGTGTGTGTCATGCAACGTACTCATCATGTCAAATAAGTCCATCCATGATCTTGGCGTCTCCATTTTGCAGCATCTCTAATATTAGCAAGACAAGGGAGGGGGGGGGTGCAATAGAGCTTTCTACTGAACCATGGAAGCTTCGCAATGCACGGCTCATTCAAGAATGAGGAAATGCCATTAAAAACTAATGCTCATCTTACTGATACATCCCAAATGCTACTCTCTAACCTTCCATTATCACTGATAATCCTCCCTGAACAATCTGTAACCATGGATCTAATCTTTCTTATGATACTCCAAGCCTGTATGAAGAGAAGCAGCTCGAGAACGGGCAGACGTCTTACTTGCACTGCTTCCTACTGCCCAAAATTATGCAAATCACAGCGTAAATTGGATGCATTTGAGCCATGATTTCTCGCGTTAGAAGCCGTTTTAGGCCGTCAGAGTTGCACCACATAGTTGCTTTCACCTAGCATTTACTCACTGGCCCTTTTGTCCACTTCGTTTGGGACCCTAAAAACATGCTCAAAAATCCATCTCAAACCATGAGGGGTACCTCATGCAAATCGTCGAAAATCAAACGATCGCGTTTTTCACCCTAAAAACGAAGACTTGTATTAAGGCATATATTAATTCAAAAGAATGCTATCGATTCAAAGTAACCTCTAGAACCTTATTTGTGAGACCTTGACATATGAAATCTCAACTTTTTGGCCCAAATCGGTATTTCATATTTTCGGACATTGCGCCATAACTTTATTCGAAATATCCATCAAAATTAGCACTGTTAGATAGGCCTTGAAAAGTACTCTTGGAAAGAATTATAAAGCTTGGTAGGATCATCACACTTTACATATCGAATCTGACGGATTAAATCAATTTGGTCATTTTTTGATCAAATTCTGTCCAATCCTGAATTTTTTTTTGCCCAGCGGCGATGGTTAAAATATTATTTGTTGCCAGCAGCAGCAGCAGCAGCAGCAGTGATATGAGGTGCATCTAAATGCCAGCTATTGTAAGCTATGCATCAGGGTTTGTGGTGATCGTTCAATACCTGTTTGTTGAATGACTTGCTCTTTGGCACAATAGTGCTTACATTATTATTATAAGAAAACCCCCAACTCTGCTTTCTTTTCATCTTGTACCATAACTTTCACCTCTCATTTCATCTACAATGTCTCTATTGCCTCAGGAAATTGTAGCTATGATCATGAACAATATTCACTCAGTCTCCCAATTAAAGCAATGTAGACTAGTTTGTAAAGCTTGGAATCATCCAGCGCTAAACAGCATGCTTGGTCAAGAGATCTTTCTTTGGTCAAAGCAGGAGATTACCGGGTTTTGCAACTTTCTTGATCACAACCCATCCAAAAAACATCTAGTCAAGCGTCTGCACTGGGCGATTGGGTACGGCTTTCCATTCACATTAGACGAATTGCAGATGGCACTAGACCACTGTCCGTTGCTTCAAGAGCTGTCGTTAGATATTGGCGATAAAACTAAAGGCGCATTGGAACAATCTATCACTGATGATGCTTGGAGAAAAGAGAGGCCGGTGGAAAAGCAACATCACTTGAAGAAGCTCAAAATCGATGCACGCTGTCCGGCAGATTATTTGGAATATCTCTTTTACAAATATGCCAGCATTGAAAGCCTCAAGATGTCCATTGGCGTGGATAAAGTGTTTATTGAGTTTTACATGCAGCGTGTCACCTACCTGATCAGCAAGGTCGCCAAAAAGGACATTTTATTCACTTACAAAAAAGGCTCTGATGGCGAGAAGATCATGTCCATGTTGCTGGTGTGGAACAAGGAAGCTGCACTGTACCAAGACGACGCCAGTGAGGATTTTCGGATCAGAGTGCGCTATGCGTTTTAATGTAGATCATCTTTATTGTCAAACATTACGAATAAATCATCGGCATGGATCAAAATCAATGCAAAATCAAGAGACGCGACTTTTACAGCGTCACGTATCCGTTTGTACACCTTTGTATCCACAGCAAAAAGAAGAAAAAAAAAACTTTGTTTTCCACTCTTTTCTTTATCAATTCAACAAGATGGGTATTAAAGGGTTGACAAATCTCATTTCAGAGCATGCACCTGCTGCCATCAAGAGCCATGAAATCAAGAGCTATTTCGGTCGCAAGGTTGCCATTGACGCCTCTATGAGCATTTATCAATTCATGATTGCTGTGCGCCAACAAGATGGTCAGTTGCTCCAGAACGAAGATGGCGAGACAACAAGTCATTTGATGGGCATGTTCTACCGTACTGTGCGTATGGTGGACCACGGTATCAAGCCAGTCTATGTATTCGATGGTAAGCCCCCTACGTTGAAATCGGGCGAGGTAAAGTGCATGTTTCACCACTCTATCAGAGCCATGCTGATCTAACATACATCTCCAGTTGGCCAAGAGAAAGGCTCGCAAAGAGGAGGCTCAGATAAAGATGGACGAAGCGACTGAATTGGGCAACCAAGAAGACATCAATCGATTCTCAAAGCGTACAGTCAAAGTGACAACCCAGCACAACGACGAATGCAAAGAGTTATTAAGAGTGATGGGTATCCCTTATGTGGAGGCACCTTGTGAAGCTGAAGCACAGTGCGCTGAATTGGCAAAGAGTGGAAAGGTGTTTGCTGCTGCTTCTGAAGATATGGATACATTGACCTTTGGTGCTCCCGTGTTGCTCCGTCATTTGACCTTTTCTGAAGCAAGAAAGATGCCCATTGACGAAGTGAATTTGGAAAAGGCATTGGAAGGATTGGAGTTGACCATGGCCGAGGTAGGTTTCACTTATTGGTTTGAGAGAGCGAGTATAGGGGCTCACATGTGCGCTGCTAGTTCATTGACCTCTGTATCTTGATGGGATGTGATTACACCGAGACCATCAAAGGCGTTGGACCCAAGAACGCATACAACTTGATCAAACAGCACAAGACCATCGATGAAGCCATCAAGCACTTGACACCTAGATTGCAAGACAATATACCTGCTGAATGGAATTATGCTGATGCTCGTCGATTGTTTGTCGAATCAGAAGTTACACCTGGAAAGGACATTGAGGTGAGTTGCAGTGCCGTAGACGACAACAAGGCGTCCTGATCTGACATTGCAATAGCTCAATTGGAACACACCAGACGTAGAGGCTGTGGTGGATTTGATGGTCAAGAGAAAGGGATTTGCGTAATGTATAGACCATTGGTATTTGCGCTCTCAATGCAACTGACATTTATATACAGCGAGGATCGTATCAGAAATGGCTGTGCAAAATTGGAAAAGAATTTAAAGCAAGCAACCCAAACTAGAGTGCAGGATTTCTTCAAGGTCTTGCCTTCCTCAGGCACACCCAAAGCACCTTCCAAGGTACGCTCAATTGAACCACATTTTATTGATAGACTGACATGATATTTAGGATGACAAGAAGAGAGGCGCCAAGGACGCTGGTAAGAAGGCGCCAGCCAAGAGAGGCAGAAGAAAGTGAATATTTACATCCATGATTACATTTACATAAACAATTTATTTCATACTACTATTCTTAAAGAACAACCTCCTCGTCGTCATCAGCATCATACAAATCCAGGATATGCTTCTTTGACTTGCCCTTGGAAAGCATGGATTGTGCATTCTTGAGAATGTACGCCAACGTCTTTTCAGTCTCACCGACTTTCTTGAGGTCCTTTAGTTCTCTCGATTCAATGATGCTTGGGAATGCCTGCGACAAGCCAGACTTGGCAGATGGACCATAGATGGCATGCTTGTACCAGGGTCTGTCCACAAGCAGGCCCTGATTCTCGACAAAGACTCGCTCAAACTTGACAAGGCGGTCATTGGCACTCTTGACCTTCTTGAGCCATTTCTTGTGGCTATTGCCGTGCTTCTTGGCGACATTGACAAAGTCGTTCAAGTCTTGCACCTTGCTGTTGAACTTGAGGGAGGTCTTGTACAGCGAATCCAGAGCAGACGAAAGTTTAGGCAACTCGTTTTCTGAAGTCTTGTTGTTGTTATGGTTGTTATCGCCATGGTGTTTGTTCTTTTTTGTTGTTGTTGTTGTTGTTTCCTCATCACATGTGAGCTCGTCCAAATACTGTTTCATAGTCAATGCATAGTCCATGGGGTACAAGGGCAAGATAGCATCACTAGATAGGCGCAATGCCAGCAAGCCCCAGAGTCTGACCATCGTTTGGTGGTATTCATAGGTGGGGTCGCCCACGCGCTCCATCCAGGAGATGTCGTCCAAGGTGCTGTGGAGCAGCGTGTTGTCTCCATCAAAGGACATGGATAAACTGGAGATGCCGGCGTGCTCGAAAAAGGCAACAGTATCCAAACCAGGCGCTTTTCCGACGGGTGAAATCAAGCTATGCTTATCGTATTGATCCTGGTCCTTCTTTTGGCGATAGGCCCATGATTCGTACACTGACTTGCTGGTACGGGGATCAATGACCATGGAAGCAACGTCCACCAAGAGACGGTTCAACATGGGAGAAGCTTGAGCGTTAAAGTGGGGACCCGTAACAGCATGATCGACGTCGAGATAAGCGACCGCATTCTTGTTTAGCCAAGCCATATGGTCTTCGACATATTCAGTGGAACCAATATTTCCAAATTCACTGGCATCCCAAGAGGCTAAAATGATGGTGCGACGTGGTTTCCAACCTTGTTCAAGCAAGATGCCAAACACGCGTGCAAGCTCAAGCTATCAAACAAGTGTTTACTAGTTACACACTGCTTTCTTGTTTCAATTTGGACATGTATATTTACCATAACAGCTGAACCAGATGACGGGTCTGAAGCACCTTGGTCCCAGGCATCGCGGTGATTACCAATAATGATGGCCTTTTCATGCTCTTCGTGTCCTGGAATGCGGGCCATGACGTTCCAGATTGGCTTCATCTTGAGCTCGTTGTAGTTGACTAGGTTGCATTGCGCTAAGCTGGGACCAGAAAAGTAATCAATCTCCTTGATGCCGCCTACCCAAGCAGGATCGGCGAATCCCAAGCCCTGAGTAGCACGAAGCAGAGGCAGAGCATCCGCCCAAGAAATGGGTAAAGAGGGAATGCGCGGTACATTAGTAAAGGTGTCATTGCGAGTGGCATTCAAAGTGGAAGCGTAGCCAGGGGTAGAGGGATCTCCAGGATGGATAAAGTCGTATTTAACACTTGCTCTACAAACACCGGTGGGGCCAAGATCTTTGTTGTCTGCAGGGTCCGTGTAAACAAGAGCACCAACACAACCAAACGTTTCAGCATGTTGTACCTTGATGCTACTGGGTACACCGCCATCGCGCATCAGAGCAATGGTGCCTTTGAGCTCAATCTTGTTTTGAGCAAGCAGCACAAAGTCTTCAAGACGGCCATAGTTGACATACACCACGCTGCCAGTGACATTGCCGTCAGCAGAGTAGGCTATCAAAAAAAGAGTTTAGCCATCAAATGCAATCAAAGCGACACATCAGCAACTTACCGTGAAACGTAGGCGTACTGTCCTTGGATTCCTGCAGATCAGCCAAGAAGAGCAGATCGGGGTTTCCAGTAACGATGCCTAGTTTGCGCTCAGTAGGATAGTTCATGAAGGGATAGTAGGTTTCAATAGTAGCGTTTTTAAGACCAAACTTGGTGAATTGGTCGCGGGTCCATTTAGCTAGTTGGTGGTCTTGATGAGATCCAGCAAGATGAGCCTGGGATGCATAATGGTGCAACATGTCACGAATGGACTGGGAAGATGGGATGTCCTTGATCAGATCAGCATAGGTTGGCAGTAATTCTTCAAAAATGTCTAGTACACAAAAAGTGAGCAAAAAAAAGAAAAAGTGCAAATAAATAGCCAACTATTACCTGCTTCAAACATGGCAGAAGATGAGGGCGAGGAAGGCGCCATGTAGGAACGAGCACCAAATATTACCAACAGCATGAATACAATGGAAGCCAGAAAGAAATGAACCGTGCCAGGCTTTTGACGCGCTCTGAAGGCTCTTTGCTTTTCATGAAAGACGACCAACTTGTCAGATCCCAGCATATCAGTTACCCAGGATACATGTCGTGTATAGGTCTTGTCAGGCACCGTTTCATGCTGGCGATAGTCATCGTGGATCAGAATAGGCTCAATTGACGAATAAGATCGCTTGCTTGATCTTTGATCCAGGTCCAACCTCTGGGAGACTTGATCCATTTGTAAGGCAAGGAATAAGAGAGGGAAAAAAAGTAGATGAACTAGTCTTTTGCTTGGGATTTTGCATCTTAAATAGATACAACTTGATGTTGTTTATGAAACCAAGATGGATAGTTCCATTTCACTTTTCCATGAAATACAAATAGAGTGTTTTTGGAAGGTAGCCTGATGTAAACATATATACTGTTTCAATGCAAGTTTTTAGTCGTTGCAGAGATGTTTGTTTAAGCTTTGACATGCAGTATCATTTCGGATTACACAGTGTTGTGGTGTCACATGTTTGCTTTGTTGTGAAAATCCGTCCTGTTTAACACTCCTGGGGATCTTGTATAGGTTTTGGCCAGCTAGCTATAAACAGTAGTGGAAATATTGAATGAGCATGCTAGCATTGTTATACATGGGGCAATCAGAGGAATGTTTAAGCTAGAGCTTGTCATTGTAAATGCACGCTCTACAGCAAGCCAGACACATCTTTTAGCCCTGTTACGCTTGACACGATACTGACCATCACGTCTAATGATACTGTACGAGCTGTAATCCACCCCAAAGATGTCTGATCAGTACTTTCTTCCACATCATTGGGTGTCTCATCGGTATTAGGTACGCTTTTTGGGTGAATCTGTGAAGAAATCCTCTGAGAATTTTGTGCTTTTCAATTGACAAAGAACTTTATAATGCACTGTTTCACTAGATAATACACTACAGACCATCAAATCTAATGTTAATAAGCGCAATGTTCTGTGAGCAGCCCTCAAATGTATTTATCACTGTAAAATCAAGAGTTTCAATCGCTTGTATCTCGCCAAAAAAGCACAATCTCGGCCTCAAAGTAGGTGCCATCGTGTTCTACGACCTGACATTAGGGTATGGATCACTTTTCAGCAATTTTTGGGGGATAAAGTTGATCATCGATTTTTTGAAAATTTTGCCTTGTACTAGCAAGGGAAAAATTGATGATTTTGAATGATGGAGGTTT
>JAXQGS010000441.1:0-19160 GCA_037040325.1 Mucor sp. M7501 | reverse complement strand
CCCGCCTAACGAAAAAACAGAGGGAAACCCTCGCATTTTTTTTCTAGGATTTTTGTGTGTGTCGAGCTCATTCTAGCAATGGGATTGGCTGAAAGACCGGACAGCAAGTGAGATAAATGTTTGTTAATATTGAAATAAAATTGTGCTTTATAATGATGTTAGAGCTTTCAAACTAGCATGTTCCTATATCAGTTTTCTACCCTGATTATGCTTGTGTAATTGTATTCTTTGTAGCTAGCATGGTTGTTGAAAATTGTAGAGCAACTAAAGGTATTTAGATTGATGTTCTATATTTGAGATAATCATCATTTAGCATAAGTGCGGATTGATACTAGAATTTAGTATGAGAACACTATTCTAGATGGTGTGTAAGCAATCCATAAATCAAACATGTATAAATAGCAGTAGACATTCATCGTTCATCTTGTTTCCCCATCTGATTTGAGGACAATAAAGTTATACGTACCTATCAGACTACACATCTTACACTTTCAACAAATCATTCAATATATTAGAATGAAGATGCTGTTACGGTATATTATTGAATTCCATTAGCAAGGTCTCACACGGTCAGTCTTGGGTAAATACACTCTAATATCAAATTTACTATAGCTGTAAAGATAGCTCATGATAGCAGATCAGTTAAGTTTATTTTTCAATATAAAAAAACACTGTTCTTTGGTCTTCTCAGAAAGAATATAGCACAAAAAAGTACCACGTTACCTAGCCAAAAAATTTTGCCATTACGACATGTGGATTATACAGATAGAATTAACATCCAAGGAAAGATGGCCGAGTTGGTCTAAGGCGTCACGTTAAGGTCGTGATCTCTTCGGAGGCGTGGGTTCAAATCCCACTCTTTTCACTTTTGTTTTTGCTCGTAATATGCTTACGTAATGTTTTACATGATGTGAGCATCATTGTAATCGAAATCATCACTTTTTATGAAAGGCAAAAAGGTGTAGGTGGTATTGTTACGGATTGCTATGATTCTAGCGCTTAGATACCTTTATATTTCAATACCTTATCAACAAATTTTGAGTCTAGATCTTCACATTTCGATAATAAAATCATTGACGGATCAGGCACAATGGCAATGTCAACATCCAATGTAGAGTTGAAGCTGTCAAAGCATTATTATTCCATCAATAATAACATACAAACTTGATGGAGTTAATCATGTATTAGAATCACTTGTAGCTGATTCAAACCTTTGTTTCAAACTGTATCATACAGTGTCAAGTCATATCATTTAGTAATCATACATCTATTCAATTCAAATTGTCAATGCTTATATTGAATGCTCCAAGCGTCTCCTCTCTTCATTGCATAATACATCTGGCATATAGTACTAGTAGCTCATTCAAATGCAACAAAATTAACGACATAAAAACCCTTTTTATTATTCAAATAACCATTATAATATAAAATACAAGAAATACTTAGGCTGATACAAAGCTAAAGTATTGACGAAGAGCATCAGATAAGGCTTCAGGAAGCGAATTGATATCACGCAAGACCATAAAGTATTGGAAGGGGAAAGTTTCAAGATAAGGATTCATCTGAATACCATATTTGCCATCCTTGATAGTGTACTTTACATTTGTCATGTTCAAGATGGAGTCCTTCTCGGGCTTGTTATCGACAACGATGAAAATCATCATGATTTGCTGATCCAATGCGTTTCGGACAAGAGCACGCAGCGTGTTGTGGTCTTCACAGATACCGTCAGAGATGATCAATTGCAGTTGCCAGAGTTCAGCGTTACCAGGACCAGAAGAGTGCTTGGCACTTTCAAACAAGCCAACAGAGGTTTCAATCAAGTTCTTGACGTAGGTCTTTTGTTGAGCAAAAGTAAATTGTTGAATGACATTGGCACCGGATTCAGCAGTGAATGGCTGGTCAAATGGATGCAACAAACGAACGCGCTCACCAAAGGATGTGATGGAAATATCGCCTACTTCAAGTTGCGACAGTGCTTTGGAGATGAGGGACAAGGCTTCATAGGCAAGCTGGACAGAGTGAGATTCAGACATGGACTTGGAGTCATCCACAGAGATCATGACTTGATACTGACGCTTGCTAGGCTTGGTACGACGCAACCAAATCTTGTCCTTCTTGAACTGACTAGCAATGTAGGGAATGATCTTCTTCATGTTGAGACGTTTACCAGTACGATAATCACCCTTCAATTTAGTGGCCAAGGTAGGTTCCAGAATCAAGCGAAGCTGCTCACACAATCCCATAGCAAGATCATGGGTCAGGTTCTCATAGCCTTGCCAGAGTTCACGCGCCTTGTTGATATCACGGCCATCTTCTCTCCAGTCAGATACTTGAGTCTCCAATTCCTCTCTCATACGCTCAATGTCTTCTTGTTCCAGAGGTTCACGAGCGACCACAGATTCATCCATCGTCAAGACTTCGGTTTCATCCACCAGTTGCTGCTCAGGCAGCTTCTTGCTCAAAATAGCACCCTGCACATCAGTAGCGCCAGACATTTCCAGAGTATCACGGGGCAAAGGCATGGTATCGACATCGTCTGCTTGCTGATCCACGTCCATTTCACCAGAGGTTTCCTTGGTGTCTTCCTTTTCTTCATCCATACCGGCCATCTTGAGATCTTGGACTTGATCTGGCTGAGCATTGCCCATGGTCTGCATATCGTGAGCATCTTCATCATTCTTGACGTACTCAAACGAGTCTTCCTCATTGACTTGAGCTTGTTCAGCATCTTGATCCTCGGTCTTCTTTTCCTTGTCAGCATCCTCGTTCTCTTCCTCTTCTTCTTCGGTGGCATCATCTAAGTCTGCCAATCTTCTACGCCACTTTTCAAGCGCATCACCCAAGCTTCTTTGAGGGTTGGACTGTGCCTCCTTGGCTTCTTGATCTTGGTCCTCTTGATCTCCTTGCTCATTGTCAGCATCTTCTTCTTCATTGGCTTGATTGGCACCACGTTCAGATTTGCCCTTTTGCTCCTTCTTTTCAGCAGCGTCATCATCGGCATTCTCGTCGTTTTCAGCAGTGTCATCTTCACCTTCCTTCTTACCAGCAGAGCTCTTGCTTTGCTTACCAGACTCACCCTGAACACCAAACTGGTTGTCAGCAGTGGCATCGCTGTTGGGCTGCTCTCTGTTTTGAGCCTTGTTCTCTTCTTCGCCTTGGTCGTCTTCTTCAATTTGACCGCTCTTTTGCTGTTGCTCAGAGTCGCCCACTTCAGGAGCCAGTTCTTCATTCTCTTCCTTGTCTTGGTCGTTTTCTTCCTCCTCGTCCTGTTCTTCACCTTCGCCTTGTTCAGTATCCATTTGAGCAGAGGCATCGGCCATCTCTTCATCTTCTTGAGGTGCTTGATCCACATCATCCAAGGCGTCATGGAAGGCTTCAGCATTCTCATCTTCTTCAGGAAGCTGGTCTTCTTCACCCTTGGCAGGCTGTTCATCCATGTCCATGGGGTCATTCATCTCTTCGCCCTCTTGGCCTTCTTCATCGCCGTTATCATCGTCATCACCGTCCATATTCAAATCATCAGGCAATTCAAGTGTCTCTGCTTCAGGAATGTCAGCGTTCAATTGCTCACCAGGCTTGTTCTCAACGTCATCTTCGTCTTGGCCTTCTCCCTCAGCATCGTCTTCTTGCTGGTCTTCATCACCACTGCCTTGATTCTCATCATCCATGTCTTCATCACCGTCGCCTTCTTCACCATCAGCCTCTTGCTGCTTGTCGTTCTTGTCAGACTTCTCGGGCTTCTCACCCTTGGCATCATTTTCAGCCTGATCCTCTTCTTCCTTGGCGACAATTTCAGACTCTTGCTGTTGATCTTGGTTACCCTGATCTTCCACCGTCTTGTCACTTTCCTTGAGGTTCTCTTCCGCTTCATCGCCCCACATCTTGTCATCGACAGCATCAGGATCCATGTCATCCACATCACCAATCTGCTCATCAGGGTCCTCTTCGTCCGAGTCAGAATCCGAGTCATCTTCCTCCTTGTCGTCGTCCTGCTCAATGTCTTCGAGGTTACCGTCAAAGTCATTCTCCATGTCCATACCATTCTTCTCTTCCTTGGTATCTTGCTTGTCGTCATTGTTGCGCTCTTCGTTCTGAGTGCCAAGGACCTGTTCTTCGTCTTCAATTTCTTCACTGACATCCTTGGTACCTTCACCTTCGCCCATACCAGTACCCGACATGGTACCGTCGGCATCACCCTCCTCACCATCATCAGCACCAGCAGGCATACAGAAACCCTTGGTAATGATGATACTGAACGTATTGACAAGACAGTAAGTCATCTTGGCCATGGACTTGTGGTGCATCAGCATCTTGCTCAGCGTGTGCTGCACAATGAGCAAGTACTGTTGAAGGAAAGGATACGTCTCTTGCAGCAAACGAGAAATCTCTTGCTTGGAAGCAGCTTCACTAGTAGAAGAAGAAGCACGCGTCACCAGGTTGTGAGCCATCGTCAACACCTCCACACAGCGCTTGGCAGCAGCTTCAAGATGGAGTGCACCCACAAGAGCAGCTTGCTTGGTGCTCTGCTGACGGATATAGTCTTGACCCATGCTTTCCGTCTCTTCCTCTTCCTCTTCACCTTCTTCAGTCAGGATCGACTTGGGTTTGGCAGCAGGGATGTTGGCCTTCTTGAGGTCTTGAATCGAAACCAAGGTAGCGTCAATGAAGCCGTACATCTTTTCGCGCAACTCAATCATAGTAGCGTCCTTTTGCTCATCCAGCACGGCAACAGTAGAGCTGGTACGCTGCATGTTTTGAATAAACTGAGTAATAGGGAACAAGACATGGCTGGATTGAGGCAGCACTTGCATGGCAGACACCAGCAAAGTGTGGATCAGCTCGACCTTTTCAGCATGCGCTTCCACCAATGCTTCCACATCAGCAGAGAGCAGCGAAAAGGAGAGACCCGTAGCAGATCTGGGGTAGAGGTAGCGTTGGACAAACCAGTAATCCACCGTCTTTTGCATCTTTTGGACATCGCGACACATGGACTGCAGATCCTTGAGCGTTTGCTGGCCCACAGCGCCCGCTTGAAGCGCCATGACAGCAGCAGCTTGGTTCAGGAACATGGCGAGCTTGTCAATGTGCACCTTGTGATTGGTCAAGCGGCATCCCAGTTCAGCATCGTTGGCAATAGGCTGGCCTTGGGAGAAGGCATCGTACAGAGAAGCCAGTTGGACAGCAGCGCCCTGGAGCACTTGCATGCGTCCTTCAAAGCGAGTCATCAGATGACGCTCCTTGCCCACCAGCGAGAACATGTGTTCAGTAGCACTCAGAGAGCGCTCCACCTCGAGCATCGAGAGATCCTTGCTGACGTTGGTCACACTGACGGTTCTCAAGTGCGTCATGCGGGCAATACAGCGGTAGTAGTAGTCGTTTGCCTTTTGCCACTGCTCCATCATGTCAGCCGAGGCAAACGAGTAGCTGGACAGCTTCTCCTTTTGAAGGTCTCTGTTGCGGATGACACACTCCAGATCAGCCACTTGCTGGCGGAAGAGACTAGCCACGTCTGCGTTTTGCTCCTTCATCTTGCCAGGACGCGACTTGAGGCCGAGACGACGCAGCTCCTTCAGAAAGTCGACCAGGGCCTTCTTCTTGAGCAGCTTTTGGTTCTTGACAAGCGACTTGTTCTCGTCGGTCATGATGGAGGGCGTTTCCTTTTGAAAGTACTTGACCTGCTCAATCATCTCTGTCATAAAGTTCTCCAGCGGAAGCGCCTTGGTCTCGTCATCAGCGACAAAGATGTCCTTGCGACAGTAGAGACGCATTCGGTTCAGGGTCACTTGGAGGTTGCTCAAGTGCTGCTTGACAGGAGGCGCACCAGACCAGTCAAAGTCAGCGTCCGCGTCCGCGCGCTCGGGAATCGCAAGATCGCCCGTCCAGGCCGCAGGCTGAGCGAGCTGGTCCATGAGGCCCTGGCTGATGTCCTTGGCATAGCGCTTGTCATCGCCGTACTGGTACATGGCATGCTCCTCGTTGTAGTTGGCAATCACGGTCAGCATGGAGTTGTTGAGCACCTCGCGGTACTTGCGGATGCACTTGTGGAGCTGTCTGTGTGTCTTGGCAGCACTCTGACGCAGCGCGTAGATGTTGACGTCCTTCCACGTAGCAATCTTGACAAAGTCCTTGAGGTCCTTTTCAATGGGTTTGCGCAGCTGAGCAAGCATGGTGTTGGCGTGTTCCTGGAACTGCTGGTAGTACAAGTAGACGTTGCGCAGGATGGTGGCTGTTCTGTCGTAGTTGAGCTTTTCGCCTTCAAAGGTAGACAGCTGTGCCTGGATCTTGGTTTGGCGGTAAAAGGTGTCAATCATCTTGAGACGAGGCTCGAGCTCAATGATGGAACACGTCTGCACAAACTGATCGAGCGCACCCAGCAATTCGCGCGTATTCTTGTCGTTCTCCTCTTCGTCCTCAGAGTCAAACGACGTGTTGTTGACAGTATCGTACAGGTGGAACCACCACTTGAAAGCAGCGTCTTGGTGGTATTGCTCCTGAGCAGCCAGCAGCTTGGGCCAGCAGTTCAGTTCCAGCTGTCTCCAGCTGACAATCAGGCTGATCAGTTCCTCACGCTGATCCTTGAGCGACACGTGCTTGGCAGCATAGGCTTCCCAGTCCTCGGACTTTTGCAGCAGCAGCTCGACACCTGTCAAGAACTTGGCTACCGGCGACAGGATGGAGAAGGTCAAAATGCGGTCGCAAATGACAACCAGTTGCTCCAGGATGGCGTGTTCAGGCCATTGTTCAATCAGCTGTACAACACGCGCCTTGAAGCGGTTCACAATAGGCTCAATGCGCTTGGCTTCACCCACATTCTCGCTTTGGTAAAAGTCGTAAATGTTGTCGCTGGTCATGCCAAAGGAATCCGCCGATTCAAGACGGTTGATGGTCAGCGAGGTCACACGGAGATGGCCAGCATTGCAGATGCGGTCCGTAGCGTCACTAAAGGCAGAGTTGGCCATGGAAGCCAGTTGACTGGCAACGGCATACGACTGGATGGCTTCGCGATCCCAGGACTTGTCAGAGCGAACACAGGCATCGCGACTGTAGGTTTCAAACAAGACACGGTGGAGATGACCAATGCGGTGAATGTCCTCGTCATCCAGCACAGACTCTTCTTCCACGCTGTTGGGAACCACAGGCTTGGCCTTTGCTTGTCCGTCGTCCTCCAACGCCAGGTCGGCAAAGTCTTGGTGAAAGTTGGCAAAGATCTTGTTGAGATCCTCTTCTTCCAGCTCTTCGTCGGTGGGAGGCTCGTACTTTTTGGCACGCGTCTTGAACAGGGCTTCCTTTTCAACAGCCATCTTGCGCTTGTAGTCTTCAGCAGACTTCCAGACTTGGATGATTTCGCTAAACAAGACATTGACAGAGACAAGATCGTCCGTCTTCATGTAGGCGTTGGTGTTGACGCCAATGACCAGACGCTGCAGAATGACAATCAGGAGGCGGAGGTAAAAGGCCCATTTTCTGCTGGTAGGTGCTCTTTCAAACACAACACGCTTCAGCGTGGCAATCTTGTCGGGTGTAGCCAGCGTGTGCCAGTCGAGGTCATACGAGTGATGAGAGACATCAGGGTCGCGCACCAGGAGCTCAATCACCTCGGACAAGAAGCGATCCACGCCGTCCTTGCGAGCATTGGCGGTCAGGATGCGCAGACCGTACTTGATGTCATCCACAGCGACGACGAGGGGCTGCAGAATATCTCTGTACAGAGGGAACTTGTGGTGCACTCGGTCAACAAACTGAAGAGCATTGCCTTGCAACAGGGCTTCACGCTGCAGCACAGAATCAACACCATTGGCTTCCAGATCGTTCAAGAGACTCTCTACATTCTTGTCCAGCATGCTCTTTTGCAAATAGCGCAGATCCACAAAGATATCGTCCAGTTGGGACTGAGCAGGACGCAGCGAAAAGATGGTGGCGCTGTGAGCCAGTTCGTGGTTGACGGCATCCAAACAAGCTTGTTGCGACTGGATGTCTGGGTTGGTCGTGTTGCCAGTGTACACCTTTTCAATGCTTGTACGGACTTGAATGTTGTCGACATGTTCCTTCTTCTTGGTAGCCAGCAAGTTGACATGAAGACGAGGTTCAGAGGTAGGATCCACGGGGTAGTCGGGAATGTAGGCAGAGACAAACGCCAAGCCGAGCAACACACGTGCTTTACCAGCAGCAGAAAAGAAGCTGGCATGATCCTTGCTTCTCAAATGACGCACAGAGTCCAGGATGGCCGTGACAGCAGCAGAGTAGTAGGCGTTAAAGTCGATGGCTTGCATCATTTGGATCACATTGTTCAACACGTCCACAGCAGCTTCAAAGTGAGCACTCATGCTTTCGGTAGAGTAGATGGAGGACTTCAACAGTGTGTTACTGAAGGAAGCAATCTTGCTGAATTCAGCAGAGATGCCATCATAGTGATCTTGAGGAATGACTTGAGCAGATGCATTGAGCAGCTATATAAATATATGTGTGTGAGTATACATCATAACACACACGAGGTAATATCTTTTGAGCTTCTTACCTGACGAGCCATGGCAATCAACATGACAACTTCAAGTGATTTCTTATCCTTGAGGTTGACATTGGAAGTCAAGAATTGTTTGAGATTCTTTAGTTGGGCAAGAGCATTCTCATAGGCATCAGCAGGCATCTTGTCCACAGAACTCAAAATGTTCAAACAAGCAAGTGTCTCGACACTTTCAAACAAACTGAGTGAGCCTTCAGTAATACCAAGATCCTAGGTAAATATACACAGCGTAAGTGTCATAATCAATATCCCACCACACACACACAATACTTACAACTTCTTCCTCTGAGGGAGTCAACTGGAAGAGATTCTTTTGGAATAAACTAGAGCGCCACAAACGTTGATGATACGTATAGGCAGCATCTTGCACCATACCAGGAAGAGCAGTAGCCATGTTGTCAGTGTTTCCAGAGTCCAAGAACCAAATCATACGTTGGTAAGGCACCATATCAAGAGGAGGACGCGATGTCTTGTCCAGGGCAAACTTTCTAAACTTGAGCATGTGCTCAACCAGCGTTTCCATGGTAACCGTGTCAGAAGCATCACACGCGACATTGTACAAGTTGGCAATCAACTCCATCTCGGTCACAACACTCGTGTAATCGTACAGAGGAATCAAGGCAGTGTCCCAATAGGTATCGCGTCGGATAGAGGCCTCCTTGGAGGTAGCCGACTCGAGTTCACGGTTGATGTAGTCGGGCAATTTACCTAGCGATTTCATCACCTTGTCTGCGTTCTCTGCATCGTTCTCATCCACAGCATACAGAGTAGCAATACCCTCCACAAGCGCTTCCTTGGCTTCCACCTTGGCACGCAACACCAGCGATTGAGGTTCCAATGTCTCTTCCGAATCGTACTTGTAGGCGTTCATGGTAGCGTTGATTTGATGCAGTTCATGCTCCAATTCGTGCAACGATTCAGTAGACAGCGTAGATGGACAGAAATACTTCCACAGCGCCTTCATGGATCGACTGGTATTAAAGTCAAAACCAGACATGATGTCTTGGATATGAGCAAACACAGGGTCCATTTGAGCGCACTTGACACCATCAGCCGACATGAGGTCCTTGATGATTCTCAAAATGATCAACAGATTGTCCAGACTCAGGCTTTGCAATTGAGTCAAATTCCAAGCGTAATCACGGGCATCCAGGATCTTGTTAAAGGCATCAAAGGTAGACGAGGGGCACGCGTGATAGTAACCTTGGTTGATCCAGGTAGCAAAGGCAGACTTGACAGACTCAAAGAAGGGATACAGCTTGGCCACTACAGGATGCAGCAACTGACTGTCCGTCAAACGGCCTTCTTGGAAGCAGTAGGATTGCTGAAGCGACGTCAAATTGTTGACCTTGAGACGTTGCGTGGCATTGCGCATGTTCTTGTCGGCGTACTCTTGCTTGTGTAGGCGAATCAGCAAATGGTAAGCATGGCGCGTGTACTCGAGCACGGCAGCATTGATGGCGATGCCCTCCTTTCTTTCAGATTGGATCTTGGAGAGTTCCAAAAACATGGGATGGGCGTACACTTCCTTCATAATGTAGCCGAGACGCTCCAGCACGGTAGACTTGGTGGACACGGCTTGTTGAGACATGTAGCCCAACCAGCGAAGACGCACACCGTAGTCTTGGTAGGACAGGTGCTCCAAAAAGTAATCACCGGCAATTTCCACCTTTTTGACAGATTCAGGATCTTCAGGGTCCAGTGTTTGCAGCAAGTAGATCAGATAGGCGCCTTGCAGAGACACTGTAGCAAGCACAGAGTCGTCTTGCAGCAACTGACCGCCAATCAAGAAGGGCGAATTGGTAGGCGAAAGCATGGTTTGCAGCAGATCCTCATCCACATTGGATTCCAGCAGGGCAGCCAAAGCCTCAGGTGCTTCCTTGATGTCAACAAACACTTGGAAGAAGGATTCCTTGATGGCCACCTTGAGCGACTGACCGCGTTGCAAACGCTCCACCAGATAGGTAGCAAACAGCAGGTAATCACGCACATTCTCGCCCTTGACAAACTGTCTGCGTTGCGCAGTGGCTTCGCCTTGCAGCGTGTTGAGGAGCATAGGCAGCTTGGGGCCACGCACACCCAGTGCATTGGCAAGCTTGGTGACATCTTGAGGGTTTTTGTTCCAGTTGGAGTCCACCAGCGAGATTTCAATACCACGGTTTCTCATGGCACGCGAGAGTTCACCGTTCTGAGGATCCACTGTCATGAACATGCGGAAGTTGGGGTGGGGCTTGATGACCTTGACTGTGCCGTCCACAAGACCGCGCTCATTGACCATCAGCACACCGTCATTCTCAAACAGAGGGTTCAAGCGATCCAGCACCGAGGGGTTACACATGTTGGCATTGTCAATCAGGAGCCAGTAGCCCTTTTCAAGCGCATTGATCAAGAGACCGTCAATCCACTCGAATTTACCAGCGACCGTGTCCTTTTCCAGCTTTTGCAGGCTTTGGATAGCCACAGAGACGGCTTCAATCGCTGCTTGGGCTTCGGGGTCCACGGCAGAGGCAGAGTTGAGGCAGTGAATGACGTTGGAGACCAGCGTGTAGTCGAGTTCACCGGCTTGTGGGTCAGCCGACATGACTTGCATGTGCTGCTTGCTTTCCAAGGCGTACCAAGCGTCGTTGAGTTGACGTACCAGCTGCAACACGGTGCCGTACTGCTCGCTGTCAGAAGCCAAGGTGGCAAAGTACATGAGCAGGTGCTTGGAAGCTTGGCTCACCATTTGATGCAGCGTATCCATGACAACTTGGCGATGACGGTTCAGATCCACTTGTTCAAAGCCACCCAAGAGCTCCATGGTATCTACACTGTTGTTCATGGCAAACTCTTCCAAGCGGTTGCCAGTCATCTTGCTCAGCAGACGCACCAGCGAGGTCTTGCCAGACGCAGAGGGGCCAGTGACAATAGCCATCCAGGAAGATTCGACACACTTGATCAGCGACTCGAGGGGAGACAAAAAGGACTGCAGCACATGGTCCTCGTGCTCAAAGACGTCAATGGAGCTGCCTGTTTGCTTTCTAGGCAGACGCGAATGGCCCACGTTGAAGGAGGTGGCTGTTACTTGGTAGTGGGGCTGCACAGGGCGGTCGTACTTGACCTGGAACACAGACTCGTACAGCTGGACGATTTGCACGCGGTCCTCGTGCGTACGCATACGCTGCATGTAGATGATGTCGAGGTACTCGGCAGGATCAGTAACACGGTCCTTTTGCATCAGTTCCAGCCAGCGAAACACATCACGCAAGTTGAACTCCCAGGGGCTGCCCTTGCGACCAAAGCTGCAGCGGATCATGGTCTCTTCGTACATTTTGTTGTTGAAGTCAATCATCTTGGCCATGGTGCTAGGCTCAAACTCAGAGAACAGGTGCGAGCAAATGAACAAGAGATCGTCCGAAGTCAGCTGCTCGACATAGACTTGCGTGAAACGGTTGACAAAGGACTTGGGGAGACCCTTGCGACCACCACCCTGTTGCAGAGGGTTTTGAGCGCCAAACACACGGAACTCCTTGGCACAGAAAAACTCTCTGTCCAGTTCGGGAATGTAGACTGCACCACGATGATCCAGACACGAGTTGAGACCTTCCAGCACGGATTGAGATGCCAGGTTGAGTTCATCCAGCAACACCCAATCACCAGCCTTCATGGCCTGCAAAAAGGGAGCGTCTCTCCACGCAAACTCACCGCTGTTGCCGCCTTCCACGGGCAGATCAGAACCAAAGAGATCCATCAAATCTGTCTGTTCAGACAGGTTGATACGCACCAAATGATGGCCAGAAGCAGCAGCCAGCGCAGACACCAGACTGGTCTTGCCTACACCAGGACTACCTTCCAGCAGAATAGGCTTCTTGAGTTGCATGGAGCGAATCACACGCATGGCATTGTCGGCTGTGGTAGGCGCCAACAAGGTAAATTTGATGTCGGTTTTGGCGAGTTGGCCGCGAGGAATCTCAAAGGGACCAATGGCAAACGTGTCGCCCGCCGTGTGCACCTTGTCCTTGGTTTCGCCCAGGATCTCGAGCTCGGTGGCGTTGGGCTTGCCCGAGAGATGGCGAAGACACTTGAGTCTAAAGTCCTTGAGCAGAGCACCAGACAAGAAGGAGCCGGAAGAGCCGTGCGAACCGAGACCATCCAGCAGGACGATACAGCCACCGTGAGCAAAACTGAGCTCTGCGCTGAGGCCAGAGTCGACAGCGACATTGATAAACTTGACCCACGATAAAATGTCACGAAGCGAGACCACAGTGCGGCTTTGACCAATGGCTTGCGTGTACCAAGCAATGAAATCAAGCATCTTGGCGCTGTATCCCTTGAGAGCAGGATGCGTCATTTGCTCATCGATAATCTTGATCAGATCATCTCTGTCCGTAACAGAGGGCACCCAGATTTCAGTGAAACGGTTTCTCAAAGCAGGCGAGAGCTCCTTTTTACCATAGTCACCACCAGGATTCATGGTAGCCAGGAATTGAAAGTTGGCTGCACCGTACAGCTCCTCCACGTGCTTGCCACCCTTCTCGGCGAGCACCAACAGACGGCTGGGCTCAAGCACAGAATTCAGTCTCTCCAAGACAGAGTCATCCGCCAGCGAGATTTCATCCAGCAAGAACAAGTGGCCTTCCTTCATGGCTTGCACCAGAGGACCGTCGTGCCATTCAAACAACTGCTGCTGCTTTTCAGGGTCGTCGTTGTTGGCTTCTCTGTTGCGCACAGGACGCTGACCACCGAGCAAATCACCCGTTTCCGTGTTTTGATGACAGTTGACAATGTGCAGTTCGCGGTTGTAGGTCTCGGCAAGCATTTGGCAGACGGTGGTTTTACCACAGCCAGTTTCACCTACCAGCAGCACGGGTTCATTGTGCTGCAGACAGCGGGCCACCAGGCTAAACAGACGACGCATGGCCTTGGTCCACACCAGCTTGGTGTCTTCGCCCGTCTTGGCAGCGTGCTCCTTGAGCATGCGGTCGTAGATGGCAAATTCCTCCAGATTGTGGCAGTCGTACATGTCGTCTTCAGAGAGCTTGACCTTCATGACTTGCTCCAGCACCTGCTTGACCACCTTCTTTTCTTCGTCTTTACGACATCTTTCAGCCAGCAACATGTAGCCGTTCTCAGCCAGTTCTTGGTAGCCTTGAGGATCACGGCCAGCCCAGCGGAAGAGATCACGCAGCGTAATGAAGCCGTGCTTTTGCTCAAAGATACGGGTGCTTTGTCTGCGCTCCATCAACTCCTTGTACACCTTGACCAGCTTCTTGCAGTAGGAAGGAGCAATAGCACAGCGCTTGGAGAGGATGGTTTCCAACTCGTCTTCGGGGATATCGTCAAAGTGCAGTTCGAGGAAACGGTTACGGAAAGCTCTTGACAAGGCCTTACGGCCACCATAGAGACCAGCAGGATTCTGGGTAGCAAACAGCATAAAGTGGGGGTGAGGCTTGACAATCTCTTGGGTTTCAGGTATCAGCAGTTCTCTGTTGTCATCCAGCAGACGATTCAGCGCTTCCAGGACATCCGAAGGAGCCAAATTCAGCTCATCCAGCACGATCCAGTAACCGTTGCGAAGGGCTTCCACCAAGACACCTTCTTGGAACACGAGCTTACCCTCGTTGTTGGAGACGTAGGTACCGAGGTACTCTTGCAGATCCGTGTGCTCGTGGTTGTTGATACGCACAAATCGGTGGCCCGTCTTTTTAGCCATGTATTCTACCATGGAGGTCTTACCAGCAGACGTGGGGCCTTGGATCAGCACGGGGAACTTGCGCGACATGATGACACGAGCCAAGTTGTACAGCTTGGTTTCCACAGAGTTGGTTAAAATGTAGCGCGTGTCGTCTTCAGGTGGGAATTGGCCCTGTTGCAGCCAAAAGTAGCCAAACTGGATAAAGTCTTCATGGGGCTGGCGAGGGATTTGAGTGATGAGATGTTGAGGGTTCTGCACACCACGCAAAATGGTCTTGAAGATGAGGTCGCGCATCAGCACCTCACTCTCCTTGTCCAGCTGGGTCAAGAAAGTCATGCAGAAGCCTTCGTAGAGCGAGCGTCTGAGGCCGTACACGGGGAAGATTTGAGCGACATAGGTCAAGGCACGCGCCAGGGTACGCATACTGAAATGAGGACGCTGATTAGCACCGTCGACCAGCTTGTGCTCTGCAGCCAGCTTCTTTGCGCTCATGTAGAATTCAGCCACATCGTCGTAGGATCTCTCGTCACCAGAAGCGATACCAGCCAGGTACTGCTTGACGATTTGCAGCAGATCGTCGTAGCGGTTGTCGGGAGGATGCACATAGAACTCTGTGAATCGGTTGCGAAGACCAGGAGGCAGATCGCGCTTACCGACATCGGTGGCGGGATTCATACAGGCAAACAGACGAAAGTTGGGATGACGCTTGATGGGCTCGACATCACCCTTTTCAGTCAGCAAGAGAGAGCCGTGTGCGTCTTGCAGCAAGCCAGACAGACATTCCAGCGTCTCGGTGGTAGCCAGATTGATTTCATCGAGCAAGATCCAGTCGCCTTGACGCACAGCCTTGACAAGAGAGCCCTCCATAAAGTTGAATACAAACTTGTTTTGCGATTGCACTTGTTGCACCTCGAATTCCTCGACCTTCTTGGTAAACGTCTTCCAGGCATTGCGGAGCGTAGGTGCAGACACACGCTTGCTCTCGGCGTTTTGCTCGGCCTCGAACTTTTGCTGCGACATCTTGACAGCTTGCTTGAGGAGTGTGACAAAGTTGGACCACTTTTGATGAATAAACGTCTTTCGCACCATCTCCAAAAACTTGCCATTCTTCTTGACGGAAAAGGTCTTTTCAAACAGTCTCTCAAACTCCTCCTTCATGGGGATAGCAAGCACCTTGCCGTCCACAGGCTTGAAACCACCCAAGAGATCCGAACTGTCGGATTGCTGCGACAAATTGACCACAATCAGGTTTTGGTGAATCATGTCGGCCAAGTGCTGCACCACGGTTGTTTTGCCGGTACCTGTTTCACCCACCAGCAAGACAGGCTCAGTCAGGTGAATGCAGACGGCAATGCGCTCCATCAGACGCAGGGCGTGGCCTGTCGTGGCAAAGGGTCTCTTCTTTTCGCGCTTGATCAGGGCCTGCTTTTGCTTTTGCTTGCCGCTCGCAGCAATCGACGACAGGTTGACACGGCCAATGCGGATGGTGGACTCATCTACTTCCAGGGAGGGTCTGTACTGATCCACATAGTTGCGTACGAGTTCCTCTGAAATCTGAAGGGGTCTTCCCAGCGTCTCGAGCACCGTCATCCACACATGGTAGTCGGGAATCATGCCGCAGAAGCAGTCGTTGGCTTCACTAAACAAGTCTTGACGAAGCGTCAGATCCATGCCAACCTCTGTGCTGTCGTTGAGCTTTTCGCCAATCAGCAAATCAACACGGTGGCACCATTTCATCAAGTCTCTGGTGGACAGGAATCGGCCCATGGTAGAGGACGCCAGGGTAGAAAAGTTGGGGTCTTGGTACATGCCAACCACCGTCTGGAAAAGCGTCATGACATGCGTCGCAAAATCACCGATATGCGTAAACTTTTGGCGAACAACAGTTTCCAATTCTTGCACAGACAAGGGCTCCACATGGACGCGGGTCCAGAGATTAGCGCCAGTCATCAGCTCGCCTCCTCGAGAGCTCATTCCCTTGCCAGACCGAGTGGGCACAAAGGATCTTGTGCCAAACAGCTGGAAGCCCTCCTTGGCCTTGATCTTTTCACCGCGAGAAGGGATAAACAAGTGTCTGGTTTCCAGCAAGGGCAAAAGGACAGACAAAACTTCAGCAGGAGCCAAATCAATGTCCTCGATCAAAACCCATCGTCCCTCCAACACGGCTGTTGTCAATACACCGGCTTGCCAGCGGAACGAACCAGGTGTTGATGTGGACACATAGGTACCCAGTAATACTTTGGGATCCGTCTGATCGCCCAAATGGATCTTGACTAGCTCGGCTCCTCTTCCAGTGCGACTAGCAAGTTCCTCAATCAGTGCAGTTTTACCTGCGCCCGTGACACCTTCCAACAAGGTGGGTGCGCCAATGGATAATGCAAGACTGACAGCATGCAAGTTCTTTGATGTCGTGTGGGTCAATACCAGCTTGGGGTCGTAAAAGTGTTTGGCTGTTTCCTCCTTGTTCGAGGCAGCTGTCTTGGGAAGCAGTACGCCACACAAGTTGCATGTCAGTGAGCAGAGATCGTCTTCTGATAGCTCGTGTTGCTGGCTCTGTTGCAAGTCGTAATTGTTGTGTAAAAGAGAAATCTGAGCATCTGCCAATTGTTGTTGTTCCCACAAACTAGTAAAAAAAAAAAAAGATGTCAGTCTCAAGTCTTGAGATTCTCACTATCAAACCCTTTACCTCAAGAATCTAAGATCAACACGATGTCCGTCAATTGTGGTGAAAAGAGGCTCATCAGATTCATCCAAAGAATGTCCGGCTCCAACGACAGATGTCAATAAACTCTTGATCTGGGCATCGCTGAGTCCATACACTTTACTGAGACACAAGACAGTAATGTAGCGAATGGCAGGATCTTGGAACTGAAGCAGCTGTACCAAGGGTCCCCAATTCCAGAGTGGTGTAAATGTGGATGTTGAAAACAAAAGTAATCGATATGTGGTTAACAGCAAATCTTGTAATTCAGCTGTCAAAGAGGATGTCACCTGGATTTAAAGCATGTTAGTTTGCGGATTCATCCATGTGGCATGTATACGCTACCTCTAGTTCTCTATAGTTATTTAAATGATTCAGTCTCTCGAACAAAGAGGTGGAATGGGTAAAGTATGTTACAGCCAAGCTATTATGCCAGAATGTCAGTCTCTACACTCTGAGAAAGTCTTTCAGATCCAGCACACATACCTTTTCACTTGAGGCACAATAGGAAGCACAACGCTAATGGCCTTTGCAACCAATTCAATTTTATATACAGTTCTGTTTGCATTGGGCGATGCAGAAGCAGAGTCTAAAAAGTCGGTAAAACTGGGTAAAGTCCAACGAGCAACAAGGTCGATCACAATAGGTCTAAATAAGCGAACTACACTGAGTGTCCATTCAGGTTTGAGCATGGCTTTTGAAACGGTATCGAGCAATTGGGCTTTGCTAGCTGCAGTCATAGTTGCTTGATGAAGCACATCCAGATCGACACTGCCAAATGTTGAACTGCCTATGAGTGTTGACAGCTGGTTGACAGCATGAATGAAATCAAATGCAAGTGGATTAAAGACATCAGATTCTGTAACTGGGGTGGCAGTTGCTGTGGTTGGTGTCATGGTGGTGTCAGAGTCTATCATCTTTTTTCGTTTTTGTCGATGCTGTTGATATTCACAAAACGAAAAAGATTTGATAAAAACTAAAACAAGCTTTGGCTCTTTTTTTAAAATATTTTCGAATATGTACAAAAAAAAAAGCTAAATTGAAAGCAACTGTGACAGTCCACTGGACGGCTTTTCCCTTGACATGTTGAATGTCAATGCATAAATGAGAGGGTGGTTGCACTTGGCTACATAGTACAATGATTTGTTTTAGATCGAGACATCTGAAGCGGTTACATTAGCAGCCTTTACAGAACGCATGCTTGCATCCAATGCCATATGATATGACGACAATGCTTTGTTTGATTGCATTGTTAGATAGGTTGACAAATCTATCAGATGCACAACATTTGAGGATGATGGCTGCTATGTACGTGAGACTAGCATCAGTTTCTACAAATGTCTGTAGTAGTACATGTCGTCCAATATTTAGCGGCTACAATATCACTCAAGTCTGTCTGCTTGTGTCTGACATTAGCCATCGCTTTCCAATGGTTGTTTCAAGCCAATCACGCTTATTAAACTAAGGGTATTGCTATTTGCACCATCGAGGATTACTAGTAGTTGCACCATTCGTTGATATGATTCGGTTCGCAATGAATAATTTCAATTTGAAAATATGGGTCGGTGTACATTGGATATAGGAATTGATATTGAGAGTGATCTAGTATACGCTTTGTTCAATTTTAATTAGTACTAGCTATATTGCAGAACATCTCATCGAAGCTGTCATCTGAACCTGCTAAGAAACGTGCCCAGTAACGAGTAGATACCCTTAACATGTATACTCAAATGTCAGATTTCCAAATGCAGCAGCATGTGATTGAAACCTTTGGAGTGACACCCAGCAGAGATTGAGCGTAGTGAAAGCAATTAGACGTCTACAATGTCGTTTACTATACAACAGGTAGCTGCTAGGGCAAAAAAACCTGCCTGGCTGGGATTGAATTTCAGCGATCCCAACTGGTCGTCTGAAACGCCATCTGGACATCCGAAACCCTTTCAGGGACAATTACACAAGATTCTTCTACTCGAACAGCAGGTATTTCTCTAGACCTATACATGCGAAATTGAACGAGGAATCCAACGGTGCTAGTTTCAAAGCGATTTATCTTGTTTGTGAAGAGTTATTGTCGAAAATAGCAAAACACGTTTTGGGAGAAAAGGTCTACAAACACTATAGTAAATTGATCCAAAGACACTTTTACATGCTCCAGTGCGTTTCTACAGTTGTTTTGAGCATAGGAACACCTTAATAGAAAACTTCATTTTCGAGGCGAAAACCTCCATCATTCAAAATCATCGATTTTTCCCTTGCTAGTA
>JAXQGS010000440.1:0-19099 GCA_037040325.1 Mucor sp. M7501 | reverse complement strand
AATAAGCAGTTGCCTAGCTAGCTCAATCGGTAGAGCGTGAGACTCTTAATCTCAAGGTTGGGGGTTCGACCCCCCCGTTGGGCTTCTCTTTTTATTTCGTTTTTGTTCAGCGTGAGACGTTTGGAAGTTTTGTTCTTTTTCTTAGTTTTGATTTCGACATAACCAAGCATTTTGATATCGATACACTGCTTGATTTTTTGATAAGCACCTCCATAATAATGATGATAATGTATGCGCATAACTTTTGGTTCCTGCATGAATGAATCAGCAGTAAAAAATTCGATCCAATCATTTGACTCGGCATGATGCACAACTGTGATCCCTTACTTATTTTTAGTGTCTCCCCAAAAGATTCATTCATTTTCTTTCTCTTGTACATTTTTTTCACTTTTCTCATCACACATGTCGGATAACTTGGCACATGCACTTTCAGGTAGCTTTGTAATGCTTTGGAGAAAAAAAAAAAGGGCCATGTATATTAAAGGGCAATCTATTCGTCTTCGGCAGGTGCTGGAGGAGGTATCATATCAATGATGATTACATATCCGTTAGTGGCCATCAGTTCTCGGCTTCAAGTACAAAAGAGCAATAGCTTGCGAAAAGACGAACATTACAAGGTATATGGCTACTGGATGAGATGCGCATATTTCCTAGAACTCAATGCCGACTTTGGAGGATAGAACACTGTAGATGCCTTTGTCAAAATAATCAACAGAGAAGGGCCAAAAGGACTGTACTCGTATGTAGTACATGACTATGGATACAAGTTTCTTTGATACTAAATCGTACTCTTAGTGGATTTGCGTCAGGTATATTTGGGATAGCTGTGACAAATGGTAAAGTATATATTGGATTTTCGCGTGACACATAGTTTTATTAAACATTGTGCTGGTTACAGGTGTGTACTATTACTGCTATGAAGCTGTCAAGAAGTTGATTACAAAGCAAGGACAAGGACCCATCACTACGACACAGTCAATGATCTCGGGATCGTTGGCTGGTATTGCTGTGGTCATAGCGACACATCCCATCTGGACAGTCAATGTAAGGGCTTAGAGTGTAATCCAATGCTTTGCTTACCATTGACAATGGCTTGTTTATAGACCCGAATGTCAGTTCAGAGAAGAGCACTATCCAACAAGAGCAAACGACCTACAACATTGCAAATGTTTCTATACATTTTGAAAAAGGAGGGAATTGCTGGCTTGTATTCTGGGTGCAAGGCGGCTATGATTTTGGTCATGAATCCCATTATTCAATATGCCATTTTCGAAAACCTCAAGACCAGATTGGTAACCTCAAAAGGTGGATTAAGCGGATTAGATTACTTTTTACTTGGTGCACTCAGCAAACTATGCGCCACCATCATCATGTATCCGTATATGTAAGTGTGGTATTTCTCCACTTGAGGATGTTGTGATGTTTATGATGAGTTATCTGCTGTACTAGACTAATCAAATCTCGGTTGCAAATGAGTGACAACACAAAAGAGCGCAACATGGGTGTGTTGGAGAATATGCGATTAGTGATCAAGCATGAAGGTGTTGCTGGTTTATACAGTGGCTTGAGCTCCAAGCTGTTGCAATCTGTTTTGAGCTCTGCATTTTTGTTTTATGCAAAAGAGGTTCTATTCGACTGGTCAGTGTGGCTTCTTGTTGTGTTGAAAGCTAGAAAAAGTATGCAATAGCAGCGTCTTTTTAGATGCGTCATAGACAAGGACTCCTTTTTAGAATTACCCTTTTTTGCTTGTCGATCCCTGTTTAGTTGTATGCGAGATGTACATTAGAAAGGGCATATACGATAGACTCCTTTTTTTTTGATAATGCACTGGTACGGCAATTTTTTTTTTTCAGTGAATAAACTCTGGAAATGTCATTTATTGCGTGGATGGACAAACGTCAAACTATCAAAACTTCTAGTTGCTCAAATTTAATCTGTCAATGTAATACCATGTGCTGGTAGGGCTGGCGGCACAGACATGTCCTTGATGGATGTGGGTGTCTCGGGTAATACCACGTTGCCGCTGTCGGTGGCACGGTGCTTTGACGGAGGGCAACTATTGCGATTCTCAAATTCCTGTCGTAAAAACTCAACGACTTGGCGGCCTTGTCTCATTCGAAGGATACGCAAAATGTCATCTGCATGTGGCATGTCTGTAACAGTACTGGATTGTCGGTGCTGTTCCTTTTTCTCGCCAGCTTTGCTGTGTCGTACGGTGTTTTTGGAATGATACACGGTTTTGCTTCGATTAGCAGGCTTCTTTCCGACAGTCAAGCTAGAGCGCGATTTCCTCTTGGATAGCTGATAGCCTTGCATTAACTCTGGAGCATCCAAGCGGTATGCAGAATTGATGGCTAACAGAGAGTAGTATTGCGCGTTTTCCAAGCTCTCGAGTGGTATAGCATCCCCATCTTCGCCTCCATTAAACAAAATTTTCAGCAACTATTCAAGAAATCACATGAATACTTTTTCGTGCAATAAAACTGCTTGCCATCTCTCTTACCTCTAGCCATTTCAGCACAACGTGAAGCTGATAGTCGTCCAGTGGCTTGACATCTGACAAGTGTTCAGACAGCGGCGGTAACAAGATGGTGTCCAACGTTCTCAGAATTTGCTTCCAAATCTTCAATACCACGAACTGCACAAGTGTCTCTGTTAAATTCTCGTTCAGCATGGCCAAATTATGCTCCAAAAAGTCGAGTAAAGGTGCAATTGCGTCTTCACACGCTTGTAAATCGGGCTCAGTTTGCTTGCTAGCAACTCTGCTAAATGCAGAAAAGAAGCTGTTCTTGTCTCTGCCTAATAGCTTGTCAATGACTTGACGAGACAGGCAATGGCGGATGTAGGGTGCCATCTATGTGTATATGACAGCGTGCGTTAGTATAAACACTACATGTTTGCTACCCTTTATAGTCTCTGCAACTTGCCTTGTCGACGATAAGCCATGCTGCATCGATATCAGATGTCTTGAGGGTACGGAATGCCTTGCCAAACCAAAACTGTATATCGTTCTTTTCACTTTCGATATTGACACGCAACACCAAGGAGCCTTGTGGAGACAGATTCAGCACCAAATCGTCCTTTTGATACAGCTCGCTGAATTTAGGCGACAGCGTAAACCAGGCTACACCGCACTCTTCATCAGCCGTAATCACGTCCTCGTCATTGACAATGACACAGACATCCACATCATCCTCACTCAACCAGATATCGAATTCTTGGTCCCATCGAGGATTCAGGGTTTCGTAGACGGTTCTTGTTCTGGTGATCATTTTACCGTCTATTTCAAAAGTGACATACGGGTCGCTCAAGCCATTGTTGTCCATAGGCTGCAGATTCTCGGCTCTGACCACGCGGATCGAATACAAAAAGTTGTTCTTTTCTGGCTTGTACGTGCTTTGAGGCGTGATGTTCTCCCGCATAAACTGAGCCACTTGGTCCACGTGCATCATCTGATAAAGTCGATCTAGCTTGCCTCGCGCTGCCTCAATGTCGTTTAGTTTGATGCACAATTCAGGCGTGATAAAGTTGCTCGGGGCACAAGCTTCGTCCTTGTTCAATCCTCGTCCGCCCATGATTTGATAGCGTGCCTTATCCAATATCGATCCTGAAACGACAATGTCAGACGCCAGATCCTGGCTTGATAAGCGATTGGGAAACACATCGGCTTT
The DNA here is from genome assembly GCA_037040325.1 of Mucor sp. M7501. Lineage (NCBI taxonomy): Eukaryota > Fungi > Mucoromycota > Mucoromycetes > Mucorales > Mucoraceae > Mucor > Mucor sp. M7501. The sequence goes on along the minus strand of JAXQGS010000440.1, from coordinate 15,428 downwards.
GATCAAGTCCTCCATGGTGCGGCAGTAGTGTTCAATGCCCTCTCCAATGATCTTTGCCAGGAACGTCATGAATAGGCAGTGTTGTACGTCGTTTGGCCACTGCAAATTGACAATGAAATCGACGGCTTGGTTAAACATGGAGAACAAGTCAATGATCGAGGAAGAGTGCACCACCACGTCGCTGTATCGCTGAAACTATATGAATGGCCGTCATTAGTCATTGCACGAACCCAGATGTCACCGTAAAGTAGATATACCTGATCTTGAGCAACTGCATTTTCTACCCAGTCAAATGTGGATTCGTTTGTCTTTATCAGCCAGCGCTTGACGTGAGGCAAGAACCACGACTCGACTTTGAACAGACTCTTTTTGGTCCTGAATCATACGTGAGTAACATCATTTCATTTTGCGTCTGCTGAATCACTTACTCTGGCCCGTATTCATCATAGAGCTTTTCCAGACGCAGCACCTTTTCGTACAAGGCAAACGCACTATCAATGGGACACGTTTTGAAATCTGGCGAATAGGCCCAATTCTCCATTTCCAGTGCGAAATAGGGCATTTGTCTTGCCATGACAAGACTAGACACAGATAAGACACCCATGATGGGACGAGGAAACTTCTTTTTGGCAACAGATGTCAGCTCCTTGCTGAGGATATCAGCCATGGAAAACAGGTTGGACAAAGCATCGTTTTCAGGGTCATTGGCAGTTCTTTCGATGCTGCTCCATCTCTCCACTGCAGCGCCCTGGTATCGCATCACTGCGTTAATACAAGATGTGTACAAAAGCCTGCTATGCATATACCTTGATTGAGTCCTCCAGTTGAGCCATGTTGTCTTGAGGATCCGGATGTGCTTCAGCATAGATGGTATTGCTGTACACTCTTTCCAACAAGTCCACAATATCCTGAACCCAGGTGGGACTGATCTTCCAATACTCGGATAGTCCATCTGCTAAATCACGCAGCAGAGAGTTTTCCACACCTTCCAGCACACGAATGACGCTAGTTCTCTGACAAATAAAAACAACACAGGTGAGCATAACTGTTGGCTTAATTGATGAATTTATCCGTATTACATCTGCAATAGCCCAACATGAAGTATCGTTCTCTCTTGCCACTCTTTCCAAGGATCGCAGCGCATCATTGATATCGTCTATGCCGAGTTCATTCTTGTCAAACTTTGACTTGACTAGGCTGAGGTACAGGATGGCTCGAAGCGGTGCTGACAGTCGCCATGTCTTCCAGCATTCTCGCAGCAACTCGTCAGATTGTTGAGAAAGGGCGCTGGTTTTAGCTCGCTCTGCCTCTGGTATGTTTGAGAGATTGTCCGTGTCATGGTCAAGGCACAGGCTCATCAAGTAGCGGAAGCATCCTTTGGGATCCGATGGAATGAATGTGAATGAGCTACTAGTGTCTACCAGCTGACTCTAGAGGTTAACTTCCATTGACTTTGAGTGTATGTATACAAAGTGTCACCTACATTGATGCTGCTGTTGCTTGAGCTTGCTATAGAGACATAGGAGTCTGTGCTCTGTCGGGCCAACAAGTTGGTGTTACCCACATCCTGTTCACTGGAAGTCGCAATGCTCAAATTTGGATTCATCAACATGAGCGTCTTCATCAATTCCGTCAGTTGTTTCACCTCCTTCTTTTGCCAGTTTTCATACGCTTGAGCCGAGGGAAAGTCTTCTCGTTTGCCAGGAAATGGCTGGTTTGTATGCACATTGTTGATGCATTTCTTGAAATCATGCAGTAAAGCCTATGCAGAAATGACATGTCAAAAAGGAGATGGATCCAACTTAGGCTCCATCACACTACTTACTGATTCGGTGCACACAGACATGAGTTCCATCACTTTTTGTTGATGCTCTTTATCGCCCACGTCAAACAGATGCTTGATGGTCATGACCATTGGAAACTCCAGTATGCTATTGTCTTGATTCACGGCTGCTGCTGATGAGGTGGATAACGAGGATGCATTGGACGAATTGGAGGATCTCTTTTCAGACAGTGTCGTCTTTTGCGTGGGTGTACAAAAGGCGGAAAGACTATCAATCAACTCCGGTGTGGCAGACGAAGGTGCATCCTTTTGTAGGGTTTGTATTACCATATCGACAAATCTGGCCAAGAAGCGATTAAGATCGTCGTACCATAATGCAGGATTTGGCTGATTGATCTTGAGTTCTGCTTCACTGGACTTGAGAAACGAAACAACGACATCATTGACTGTGCCGGACGGCCGGTAGCGATGCTCCTGTAGCCCCTTTTTCACCGTTTTTGCCACTGTACGAAACCTCTTGTCCATAAACTCTGGCTGAGATGTGTCCTTTTCCTTGTAGACATCCTCCAAGCGTTTCGACAGGCTTTTGACAATTTCTCGAGTCAGTTTTCCAGATTTCTTATTGTCCTCGTTGCTAAACTTGTCGTTGAGACTCGAGAAGCTGTGATGAAACGATGAATGTCTTTCCTCTTTCTTTTTCGTAAGAGATCCAGAGGGGCTGATCACGGTGCTCGAGGTAGAATCCTGCTTTTTCTCTGTCTGCTCCATGTGGGCTCTAATAGCACAACGAAGCGCATATTCGTAGACAATGTTGGGGTTGACAGCTCGACCGACGACGGCACTCTTTCTGCTGCTGTTACTGTTGTTTGTGGCTCGTCGCATGGTTGACTTTGGTGAAGATGTCGCTGATGAGGGTGTTGTCATGATGGCCAATGTAAGCTATAAAAGCGACAAGAAAATTCAAGTTGTATGTATATATAAAGAGCAGAGAGAAAAGAGCGAAAAAATCTATTTTTTACCGTATCATCTGGTGTATAAATACACAACAACGGCTGAGGAAAAAATGAGGGACGAGGACGACGGGAGTTCAATCATGACATGTGTTGCAATGTATCAAAAGCATTACTCCTTTCTTTAAACAAGATGCTAAAACACTGTAATGTGCCAAATTTCCATTCAAGTTGCAGCCAAGCTTTCTTGGTGCCACTGTGAGATGCTGGTGACACTAGGCTGTTGTACACTAAAAAAGAATATCATCGAGCTTCTTGTTGGTCCCTGTTTTAATTTTTTCCAAGCTAAATTTTCTGTACATGGCATTTTACTCCTTGATCCTCCAGGCAAAAGGACTAACCAGGTATTGACCAAGCCAATGAGCTTTTGTGGAATTGACTCCCTGCTTTTCATTGTTCTCTGTTATGGATTTTCATTGTTGGTGCTTGTACTAGATGCTGACTGGATGTCAACAGATGTCTATTTCCATCATTTTGTACATTTTGCTTGCCATTATCCACTGAAAATCTTTCATACGTAGTTGAAAAGTGTGGATCTGTCTCTTCTACGATGATCCACACCTGTGCCAATAAAGACAATTCATTCACGGACATTTAGCATAACAGCATTACCTCTCACTACTCAAATGTATACAAATCACAGCGAAATCTGAATGGATTTGAACCCTGTTTTCTCGTGATACAGGTATTTTTAGACGACCAGAATAGCACCTGATAATCTCTTTTGTTTAGCAGTAGCTGTCTGACACCTTTGATCCACTTTTTTGAGTTGCCCAAAAATCAGCTCCAAACCATGAGGTACCCCTTGTCGAAATCACCAAAATCCAAACGATCGCAATTTTGACCTCGAAAATGTCGACTTTTACTATGGCATATATTAAATCAAAACCTTTCTCTCGATTCAACGCAACCCCTAAAACCGCTTTTGCGAGACATTGATATACGAAATTTCGACATTTTGGTCGTAAACGTTATTCTGTATCTTTCAAATTTGCTCAAAAGGCTCACTCAAAACATCTCTCATAAGTGGCACCATTGGATGCGCATGAAAAAGTACTCTAGAAATGACTAAGGATGTATTGAATGGTTCCATCAATCCATATAGTCGAATCTGCCAAAACAGTTTACTCAAGTCCAAAACGTGACCAATGATTTCATTTATAGAGAAAAAGTGAGCCGGAGGCTAAATCGATTTTGGCTGGCAAAATGCATTCTAATCGATGCTGTAACGTCGAGAAGAAGTGAATATAGTGAATTCAAGAGTATAATCGCTTAGCCTGGCTGCCTTTCTTCTTGAAAAAACACGTAGCTCCATGACAATTCATGTTGATATAGTGTGGATCTGGGCATTTACGCATGTGGTACATGTCAATGTAATGTCGACCTGAACATTACAATGCTGTAATGTCATATTGATGAGCAATCTCTTCTGTCTACATGTCTGACATTATTTATGTAAAAATCCAAATGCTCTGTGAAGAGTGCTGCTTGCCTGCGGTATGTGCGGATCAAGCAAGAGAGAGCGCCCAGATTAAAAAAAGCTCTTGTTATAACTTCTTTCAACACTTGTACGCGCCAAGTGCAATGGCAGAATGCTTCACTTGATGCTCAGCATGGTACTGCATCTATTATAAGTATACATGTACAAAAGAAAGTTATGCCAAGTTGACTGGAATTTCTATACACAACAACAGCACAACAAGGTTTGATTCGATGTTGATATGTCATGTTTCTAATTCATCAGTATACAGAAAAAAAAAGCTTGGCTCAAATGTGTGAGCATATTTCTATTTTTATCACTTTATTCGCGAATGTTTTGGATGTGTGCTCATAATGGGAGACAAATGTTGTCCTTATATGACGTACAAACCGACAAAAGCAGAGAGAATGGAAACCACAAGATTTTGATTCGGAGAGCAAGTGTGTAGTAGTGGTTATTTTAAGAAGTGTGTGTGTGTGTGTGTATGTGTGTGTATTTTTAGTGCACAAAATACCTCTTCTCTCTCTCTCTCTCTCTTTCCCCCCCCCCCTTCTTTCTTTTTCCTCTTTTTCATTTCTTGATATCACAGTTTTAACCAAAATGAACTCTGGTTTTAATTATGCAGACTATCCTGTCATTGTAGGCATAGATTTTGGTAACAAATAGATCACTGCGCTCTTGTTGTTGTCTCATCTCCTTACTCACACACATGATATAAATCACAGGTACAACTTACTCTGGTTGTTGTTATGCGTTTGCTCAAAACGAAGAAGTGATTGATATTGTGAAATGGTAAGTGAACAGCACCACAAAGCAGACAGAGTGGCAACAAAAAAATATAACACGGCAAGTTGCTTATCTTAGGCCAAAGCAAAATAATCAAGTTTATCCCAAGGTATATATAAAACCAAGACGCTTCTCTCTCTCTCGCTACCAACTTGACTAAATCTTAATTTTTCTTATACAGACACCGACGCTTTCTTTGTATCGTAAAGGATCACCACAACTGGTTGAATGGGGCCATGGTGCACGACGATTGGCCATGAAACCCAACAATGCTGATTCCATGCTGCTGTCCAAATTCAAGCTGTATTTAGATGAACATTTGCAGCAAACCGAACTGGGCAACGGTCTCAACATCATTGATGTGATTGCAGACTATCTTCGTGCCTTTCATTTGCATGTCTGTACTGAACTGCTTAAAGGATTTGCAGGCAACTATGACCAATCCAGATTCCGTTATGTAAGTGGGGGCTACTATGAAAGAAAATGTTGTCAGATGCTCACACGCAAAAGCTAGTGTCTTACTGTACCTGCCATGTGGAGTGACAGAGCCAAAGCCACCATGCGTGAAGCAGCTATCCGTGCTGGATTGATCAACAACACAGACCATCCCGACAGACTCATGCTGATTTCCGAGCCTGAAGCAGCAGCCCTGTATTGCGAAAAGAAGTCTGAACAGTTCAACTTGCGCCACGGCCAACGCTTCATGATTTGTGATGCCGGTGGCGGTACTGTGGATCTGATTGTGTTTGAGATCAATGAACCTCCAGGCGAAAGACGCACACTAAAGGAAGTAACCAACGGCCACGGTGGTTCTTGTGGTTCTGGCTTTTTGGACCTGAGAATGCGAGAGTACCTCAAGCGCAAGTTTTCTCACTACCACACCATCAACGACAGTGCCATGGAACTCATCATGGATACATTTGTCAATGTCATCAAGCCTGATTTCGATGGTGTTGAAGATCATTTCCTGGATTTACCTGCTTCCATGGGTTTGGGTGATTTGACAGACAACGACATTGGACTGGATAACGGATCGCTTTGTTTGCCAGCAGAAGAGTTGAGAGAATACGTGTTTGAGCCTGTGATCCGTCAAGTGCTGGATTTGATCAAGGGACAGTTGGCTCAGTCGCCTCAGTTGGAAGCCATCTTTTTGGTTGGTGGTTTTGGTCAGTCCAACTATCTGTTCCGCCGAGTGGAAGACGAGTTTGCAAATCAAGTGGGCATGATTGGTGTGCCTCCGCGTGGTGAATTGGCTGTGGTGCGTGGTGCCGTCTACTTTGGTCTCAACCCTCAGATTGTCACTGAGCGTGTCTCTCGTCGCACGTATGGCGTAGAGACCCGTATGCTGTTCCAAGACGACATTGATCCTCCCGAGTACTCTGTCATGGGCGGTGACCAAAAGCGCTACTGTCGTCAGCGATTCAGTGTCTATGTCTACCAAGGCCAGAGCATCAAGGTAGACGAATGCGTGTCCAAGAACTTTGTCATTAGCTACCCCAACGACACGGATTCCGACCTGTTTGCGTTTGACGGCGAGGGACAGCCTCCTCGACTGACATCGCATCCCTTGGTGCGTAAAGTGGGTAACTTCCCTATTCGTATGCCACATTTAGAGGGTGTCAGAGCAGGTGAAAAGGTCAACATGACCATCAAAATGTACTTTGGTCTCACTGAAATCAAGATTGAGTGCATTATTCGAGACAAGTCCTTTGTGTTTACTTCGTCTTTTGAAGCAGCCGACGCCTATCCTCAACAACAGCAGCAACAGCAACAACAGCAACAAGTGGCCTATGATCCAGCATATGGCAACAGTGGTGGTTATGGTGATTATCAGACACCCTTAATAGCCGCAGATCAGTCATTGTCTCATCAATATCATCACCCGTCACCCAGCCAGCAGCACGTGTATGGCGTCAATGACTTGACAAACATGAGCCACGTCTCCATCAACCAGCAGCAGCAACATCCTTACCCACCCACCACCACAGCAGCCAGTACAAACAGCGCCTATCCTCCTCAACAACAACAACCCTATCCACCCTATCAACCTCAAAGTAACTCGCAATACCGACCCATGAGCTACCAGACAGACTACTATCCACCTCAACAACAACAACAGCCACCACAACAAGGTTATCCACCTCAATCACAACAACAACCTTACGCACAAAACAACAGTTCATTCTACAGTGCTACATCCAACAATGTGGGTGGTGGATACTCGCCTTCTGCTCAACATGGATACCCTCCACAACAGCCACCACCCCAACAAGCACCTTATGGAGGCAATAATGGTTATCGTTGAGTTTCTTTTATAATATCTTATCTCTATACAATAAAAATACATTTTATATATATATACACACACACGCATGATATCATTTTTCCACCGAGGCGAGTTGCATGGTTTAATTAAATTAAAGGTAGTAAGCTTTGCCCAACACACACACACACACACACACACACACACAGATAAAAATTGAATTACCTCTATTCTTGGTTCTTTCTCTTTTTATTCCTTCTTTCTATTCCATTTATCCACATACAACAAATGGCATCTCCTCCTTGTAGCATACACTCTACAGATGGAAAACCCACAGACGAGATCAACGAGAGACCCGCATCGTTCATAGGAGACTGGACAGCAGCTACCATTGACACTCAACGTGAACGGCTTGTGGAAGGACCCGATGGCAACAACATATTATGCGACTCGCCCGTGCCCTCAGAACCACCGGCCTATGCAGGTCCAGACGACAGCAGCAGCATATCGCCTCACACATTGACGCCCCAGACATCCAGAGAGCCAGACACGAGACCTGCAACACTGACTGCCACTGCAACCGCCCATTCATCCAGCAGACGCTCGCTGTCATCTGAACGTGCTAAACCGAGACGCATCATTGGCAACTATACACTGATCAATACACTGGGATCAGGCTCCATGGGCAAAGTTCGATTAGCAGTGCACAACATCACGGGAGACAAGGTATGTGTCGCATAAATTTTATAGACATACTTTGGCTGATGCTCGTAGACTAGCTGGCAGTGAAGATTGTGCCTCGACACATGCAGAGAAAAGACAAGCAACAGCAACAGCAGCAGAAATCGAAAAAGAAGGACAAGGACGAGCACCGCGAGATCAGAACCATCCGAGAAGCCAGCATCATGTTACTGCTGCACCACCCCTTCATTGCCAGTCTAAAGGAGATGGTGATTCTGGATCCGTACTATTATTTGTTTATGGAATATGTCAACGGAGGCCAGCTGCTGGATTATATCATTTCACACGGCAAGCTCAAGGAAAAGCAGGCGAGGCGCTTTGGACGGCAGATTTTGAGCGCACTGGATTACTGCCATCGCAACTCGATTGTGCACAGAGACCTCAAGATTGAAAACATACTCATATCGCAGGCAGGCAACATCAAGATTATCGACTTTGGCTTATCCAATCTGTTCTCCCCACGCTCTTCGCTAAGCACATTTTGTGGCTCATTGTACTTTGCTGCCCCAGAATTGCTGAATGCTAAAGCGTACACAGGTCCAGAAGTGGATGTCTGGAGCTTTGGTGTCGTCTTGTACGTGCTGGTGTGTGGAAAAGTGCCGTTTGACGATCAGAATATGCCTGCGCTGCACGAAAAGATCAAGCGAGGCGTAGTCGACTATCCCTCGCATCTGAGCACTGGTAAGTTATGTAGTTGGGTAGTGTGTAGTTCATTATAACTTACTCTCTCTATATGGCCCCAGATTGCAAAAGCGTGCTCTCCCGAATGCTAGTGACGAATCCGGCGCATCGTGCTACCGTATCCGAGGTCATGATCCACCCTTGGATGAACAAGGGCTACGATGGCCCCATCGACAACTACCTGCCAGATCGAATACCTCTGAGTTTACCCATCGATATGGATGTGGTGCGTGGTATGACAGGCTTTGAATTTGGTACGGAAATCGACATTCGTGATAAACTACAGGATATCATCACATCAGAGGAATACCAAAAGGCAGCGAAAACACTGATGGAGCGCACAGCCGAAGCACATCGAAATCAACGTCAGGGACACTTGACATCTAGGTTTTCACCTCATCTCGGCAAGAAGTCATTCACGCTGCCCAACGATGATCCACAGTCGATACCAGCTGCCTACCACCCTTTGGTCTCTATTTATTACTTGGTCAAAGAGCGCATGGACCGAGAGAAACGCATTGCTTCCAATGCAGCAGCAGCAGCAGCAGCAGCAGATACTGGCGATCTGGATTCACTGCAGTTATCACCCAAATCATCCTCCACAAACAGCAAAACATCGCTGCGTATACCAGACATTTCGCTGCCAGAGACCGTGCATCCTACAGCAAGCGTGCCTTTTGAGCAATCGTTGTTTGGTGATCCCGATATGTTTAGTCCGACTGCTGTCTCTACGGGCGTTGCTTATGGTAAAAAGGGCAAGACGCAGATCCGAGTAGACGAGGAGGGCCATCTCATTGACAATGATAAACTTCATTTGATTGAAAATGGCCTTAGTCGGTTATTCTCGAGGTCTTCCTCCAATGGTCATCATCACCACCGTCATTCCATACAGTCAGATTCAGGCGATGAAGAGATTTACGACTTGAACCGAACCACCAGCCATGAATCAAGCAACAGCCACAGAGTGTTGCGTCGTCTGAGTCATGCGCTATCGTCCAGAAGGACATCCACTGCCGCCGACAAGAGTGGCGAAACAACGAGTGCGACTAGCAGTAAAAGATCAAGGAAATCCAGCGTGCATGGAGGACATCCTGTGGTCGTCTCTTCGACCTCGACACCCATACAAATACCATCCTGCGATTCAAACAATGGCAGTGGACACATATCCAAATCCTACGCTGCTGCACCTACATCCAAGTTTCCCAATTCTCTGTTCACGTCGCCACCACATCAACAGCGTAATACAACAGCAACAGCAGGAGGAGCTTTGGATCAGAGCGATGTGGATGTAGCTACTGCCGCCGCTGCTGCTGCTTCTGTTTCCAGTAACAATGGAGGTGGTGCCTCGTCCAATACATTTTCCAAAAAGATGAGCAAAATAATACCGAGAAGAATGACGCTGGGTCAGAACGCCATGAATGCTGAAAACCACACCAATTTCTTGAATATGGTAGGTAACCATCAGCCCTCTATTACGAGTAGTAACAGCAACGCCAACAACATGAAGCGCCAGTCCTTGTCATCACAGCAACAACATTCACTGAATGAGGGCCGATTAGCGTCTGCCAAGGGTCCTGTGTCTCAACTGCCATCTCATGTAGCAGCAACGACCAGTGATAACAGTGATCTCGGACTGTACAATGAAAACCACAGCAACCCACATCAGCAGCAGCAGCAACAGCAACATGACCATGAGCAAGCATTCCCCTCTTCGGCACACCACTATAACAACAACAACAACAGCAACAAGACGGCAGCACAAAAAGGCACAGCAGATGAAAACATCAAGCCCGTGTTCCTAAAGGGCCTCTTTTCTGTAACCACAACGTCGACAAAACATCCTTCTGTGATTCGTGCAGACCTGATTCGTGTCCTGGAACGTATTGGCGTGAAATGGAGAGAAAGCAAAGGTCGATTCGAGTGCGTTCATCTGCCAAGCATTGATTTGAACCGAGTGATAGACAGCAACAACAACACCAATAGCAGTAGTTTGGAAGATCAAACAATGCAGCAGATGCAGGGACACGAGTCATTTTCTTCTGAAGACCATACAACCAACAATGCTACTGCTGCTGCTGCAACACCTGTAGTGCCTCTACCGGATCTTGTGGTTCGTTTCGAGATTTACATTGTCAAGGTACCTTGGTTGTTGGGCATGCATGGCCTTCAGTTTAGACGCGTAGGCGGTGATCCATGGCAATACAAGAACATGTGCAGTAAAATCCTAACAGAGCTTAAACTCTAAGCGCTGCTCCTCTTAATATACCACTATAATATATTTGTTTATTACTACGATGATTGATGATCTCTTCTTTCTTGCAAGTCTTTACGAAACGCCATGCCTGTCATGACGAGCTTTCTAAAGTTTTCATTCAATCTACCGCGAGTACCTTCCGTCGTAGGAGAAGCAAGTGAGGTCGGTGATGTGGCACTGTTGGGTGAGTTGGCTGTGTTGCTTGTTCTAAAGGGTGAACTGGTATGATTGAAATTAGAAGCAGCTGTAGATGCTATTGTGGATAATGATGTAGTAATTGAGCTAGGGAGAGCTCCTCCTCCACCTCCTGTTGTGTTTCCACTTGCTCCAGACAGTGTGGAGCCGTTGGCTGTTTGTTGTAGCACTTCCAGAGGCAGAATGTTGGAGTTTTCAGCCAGGTTGTCGTGGTGTGGTATTCTCTTGTTAAACATGTCTATCAGAGGGCTTTGGTCTGGCTTGCGAATGCCCTTTAGTTCCAGTAATTTGGTAAAGTTGACTATACTCTTGTCGCTCACGAGGAGGAGGTAGTTTTCAACATAGGCCTCCAGTGGTTCAGTAGGTGACATGACAGTTTTGAGAATGGCTTCCACTTTGGATATACCCTTATTTACAATTCTGCTGTATCTACAGTGTGTGTGTGTGTGTAAGTTTGTTGGCTAAAGACACGCGTGTCTTGTAAAACTTACGATGTTGGTATCGATACTGGACCGTCTGATGATAACCCCATGGATGGAATGTCCATAAAGAGTGTCTTGATTGAATGTGTATCCAACAGCAGTTGTTCAGCACCAATCTCTGAAATAGGCTTGCATCTGAATATCTGCGCCAAGTACTTTGTTATAAACACCCTAATGACAATACCCATCATAAGTCATGAGCCTGCTTCTATAGCCTATAAATGCTTACTCTGCAAATCGATCACTGAACGTTCTAAAGTAGCGCCTATTGGCAATGATTCTTCCACAGACGGTAACATGTCGCTTGATGATATCCAGCATTTGACTCACATAATCCGACTGATCACCGACGGAATCCATGGTACCCCACGACAATCGTGTCATTTGCACCATCTGTGCATCAAATGCTGCCTCTAAATTCCTGACAATGGCGTCAATGCAAATAGAGATGGCTCGCATGAAATTGTCCTTGACGCCCTGTAAATCCACCTTGTCCTGGTAATCCACGTCTACCTTTTCCTTGAGTTTTTCCTCCAATTGTGAGGTGGTCATGCAGCAGTAGTCAGCCGTATTCAACGCCAAGCTGGCAAATCGAAAATGGTCCATGGTCACTGCCTTTTTCTCGTTCTTTGCTAATCCACCCAAAATGATCTGGTTGCAGTAAGAGTCCAAGTGCTTGGCAAAGAGCTGGCAGAGATCAAACAGTGCTTTTCCGGTAGAGAATTTGGAGCATTGCACAAGCGTTTCTCGGTAGAAATAAAACAAGTCTGTGCTGGATGGAAGTACGGCCATGGTGCCGTCGTCCTCTTCGTCTGCCTTCATGTCGGATTGTGCGTAGGAATCAATCATGGATGAGATGGTTCTGTTTTATCTGATGATGAGCATCCTGCCGACTACTGATATATCGAATCCCACTTACGCATCCTCAGCATTGATATAAATGTACAAATAAGGTTGGAATGCTGCTGATATAGACTTTTCAAAGTTGAACATGCGTTCCTTTCTGTCCTCATCCTTAAACTAGAGCAAATAAGCGTCAGTAACAAGTTCATACTATAACCTTTAGAATACATCCTTCCCCTCTACTCACATGCTTTTCATATCTCTTGTTGAGCTGCCCTTCAAACTCTATCGTCAATTGCAATGCCTTTAGTAGATCCTTGACATCGCAAGGATTGTTCTTCATGACCAAATCCAAATCAGATCTATACACACCATTATGAATAACCTCATCCTACAGCCAGCCAATTCAACTTACTTTGTGTATTCGCAAAACTTTTCACAGACTCTAGCACTGACTGCCCAACTGGTAGGGAAAATCTCTGCGTGCTCATCATCGCACACTTTTAGAATTCGCTTTAGAAAAGCATACCGACGAGACACATTGTCCAATTGAGACACTTCTTCCATGGGCCTGAATATTTGTCGATAATTCACCAGTTCCAAATCCACATATCTCTTGATGATTCTTTCTCTATCCATTTCAGTTGTGCATGAGTGAGTCTGATGCTGTTGTTCTCCTTCATGTCTTATTCACTCACTTTGTTGTTTCTCCCAATACGTTGGCTACCAAACAAGCATCATGTAGTAACCATGGTTGCCCTATTAGCTGTCCTCCTTGATTAAATCTACAAATGCATGTTTAGCTCGGGATTTCGATCGCTTCCACTGATCATCCTCCTACCCAGTCTCTAGTTCTCGAATCACACATGTCTCTAGATGCTTCTTCAAGGCGGTGATACGGTCTGATAATTGTGCGATTTGAGGCACGCTTTTATACGACTTGAAATGTTGCATTAATTGAATTACTGCCTGCAGCAATTGTGCGCTTTCCTTGTACTGCTTGTTTCTCGACATGGTCTCTAGCTGATCTACGGCTGTAACAAGCATTTGAAGTCGTTTGAGTACTGTCACTGAGTGTGTCAAGTGTCGTTTTGCATAATCCAGTGATTTTACATCATGTGTGATTTCTTGGACCATCGACTCGGATTGCGCTGCCTTAGATTTGATGTCTTGGATCTTTTGAAATAGTTCCTATTTGACATCTTGTTGGGAAAGGGTCTCTTATCAAATGTAATCAAGCACTGTCTTACTTTGATGGCTTCTTTGGCTTTATCTAAATCTTTGTTGCCCTCCAGCGCACCTTTGTTGGATTGCGAGTCTGTCAGTCGTTCAGCTTCTTGGCTCATTTCATCAATCTTGACATGCAATTTATCCAGTACACCATCTACAGATGCAAGTGCTTGCTCTATGACATGTAGAGTTTAGCTCAACATCCATGATTGTTGTTGCATTAGTGTATACCTGTAGGAAAGAGTTTGTTCAAGTATTGTGCAGGGTCAAAGTCTGGGGAATCGAGAGGATTTTTTACATTCAGAATGGATAACGCCTTTGTCTCCAAATGGGGAGATACTTTGACAAGGTTCTCTTTGCTCATATTCAAGGGTTGATGGATACAAAAGAAAGAAGAAACGCGCGCAGAATAGCATTTGAGTTACCATTTCAATCGAAAGCGGTCATCCAAACGTTTAATTCGGGAAGATGAAATCATGATGCTTTTTCATGTGTGAGTAGAAGATAAAGTGTATCCTTGACAAGATCTAAAACAGAAGGGCGCATGTGCCACCACACACAGCACACAGCATATTTGATTAGACATGAATCGCGCAATGATAGGAACCTTTTTGGGTTGTATACAAAATTAATATCAGATACGGCCAAATCTCTCTGTCACCGAAGCTGTCGACCGAACCCAAGAAACGTGCCCAATAACGAGGAGAAACCCTTAGCCTATATACTCAAATGTCAGATTTTAAAATATAGCAACATGCGATGGGCATCTACAGGGTGATATCCGGCAGTTATTGAGCTGAGCAAAAGCAATCAGATGTCTACAGTGCCTTTTACCATACAAAAGATGACAGCCAGGGCAAAAAAAAGCCAGGGCTGGGATTGAATTTGAGAGCTGGCTGCTGCCACTGGCCCTCCAGATCATTCATCTGGACATCCGAAAGCCTTTCAGGGGAAATTACACGAAATGTTACTACTGTAACAGCAGGTATTTCTTAACACTTTTGGATGTAAAATTGAGCGAGGAATTCAATGGTCTTAATTTCAAAGCGATCTCTTTAGTCTGTGGAGAGCAACTGTCGAAAAATGCAAAACACGTTTTTGGAGAAAAGGTCTACAAACACTATAGTAAACCGATCCAAAGACACTTTTACATGCTCCTATGCGTTTCTACAATTGTTTTGAGCATAGAAACACCTTAGTCACCTTTCTTTCGTCTAAAGAACTCTTTAGTACGTTGGTCTGGTCAACCCAAGTGTTGTTCTGGAGTTTGGTTATGATCCCTCGTTTAAGGTTTTGGCCCTCGTCTCTTATCCATAGTCCAGCCGTCAAGTAGATGTAGACATTTTGGAATGGTGTCCATTGCTTGAGGTTCTGTAATGTCTTTGGTTGCGCGTTGAGCAAAACGGTGTCGTTGTGAGTCTTTTCCAACAAGAAGGAGCAAGTGAAGAAAGCAATATATCCTTTTTAGGATATATTAAATAGTAGGATAGCCAATACAAAAGCTATCAGTGTGGATTATATACATTAACATCATATAATCATTGAATGCTCTGATACACAGGCATTGTCGCAAGGATTCACCATATGGCTAGTCACTTTGATGCATACACTAGATTCCATTCATACGATGATTTTATTTTCAATAAAACTTTCATCCCATACAAAAAAAAAAAAAAAAAA
>JAXQGS010000439.1:0-19176 GCA_037040325.1 Mucor sp. M7501 | reverse complement strand
AGCTACATCCATTCAAAAATTGGCCATTTCTCATCTTTTTCACCTTTACTCATCGACATCGTCTTCAATAAACCCAAATTTAACACGCCCTAGTCAAACAAACTACGGGCAACAACTTACGCTAAACATACAACTACCATTTACATAGTAATCCAATGACTTTTACTAGTAGCATCTGCGCAACATTTTCAAATTCTCAAATCTCATTTTTCTCAACAACAACGCATTCTATCAAAAATCCAATTGCACAGCCATCATCCTGGCAAAAAACTGGTATAGTAACATGCTACTTTTAAAGCTTGAATCAAAGCTTGATTCAAAGATGGATAAAAGATAAGGAAAAAGAAGAAAGGAAAAAGCCAAAATAAGGAAAGAGATGGATGCGACGAGCTGATTTTATGGTTTTTTTGACAGAAAAAATTTTGGGGACGGCCCAATTTCCATGGGAACGATCGTTTGAGAGAGGCAGCCCGCCCTTTTTTCATCGGGATGGTTGCCTTTGACAAAAGGTATCTCTACAATTGGTATATATTACTGATGAGAATTGACGACATCATGAAGCAAGTGAATGAAAAATGAGAGACAATAATATTAAACAAGAATGGCTATGGATCTGTAGAAACAACAAACAGAGAACTGTGCGTGTAAGGAAGACGTCAAATGAACAAGCACCAAATTAGAGGGTTTCAGCAAGAAGAGCGGTAGTAGCGTCAGACAATCATGAGATAGTCTTTGGTGAAAGCGATGAACATGTTCTGTCTACTGTACACAACAAGGCCACACGAAATGGAAGCTGTCGATTCTTCTGTGATCAAGCAAAGTCTCAGGTGAAAGAATGTTATTATCATAGCACTCCACTATGATTCATATAATTAAATGAGGATGGCAATCAAGCGTAGATATCCGAGGGAGCACCTGCATTCGCAGGATGTATGTTAGCTTGAAAGATTTGAAATATTTCAGCGAAACAGTCAATGTCGTTGGTCATGAAAAGTTGCTATGGGAAAAGACATCACAAACCACTGAGAATCAGATCATGGGAATGGAGGGATTATAATCTTACTGGTATTTTACCTTTAACCAAGGTGGGATGAACCTTGTGTGGAATTTCTTGATACTACAATGCGCAATTTAATCAATTCGAAAGGATCTTTTTAGTAGTAGTGCACGCTGATAGGTTGAGTTGACGAGAGCTGTCAAAGTATGCCTCAAGTTTCATTCAAGCAAATGGAGAAAAATCAATGTGAAGCACCGATGATTGCGAATCACTTTGAGTGACATTTCCTCTTACGGGTAATATCACCAAACACATGTATAAGATCCAGGTTACACGCTTCAATTTCACAAAAACAAACATTTAATTTGATCAAACGTGGGGAGGGGGGGGGGGGGAGGGGCGTTATAGCTTTCATGTGCAAGTTATATATACGCTTGCTCCTATAACTAGTATGCTTATAATCAAATATAACAACGGAGGCATATAGTGTACATACACAGGCTTTTGAGCATGATTGGGGTAAAAAGTAGATCAAGGAATTAACGGTATGGCATCTACGCTACATGACAGTTGAACAGAGAGTCAATGTAATGATTACATAATATCCATAGTGCTTATGAAGTTTCTGAGCAAAACTTGCCCAAGGCAATATCAACCATAGTATCAGGTTCTTTGATGATTGTATACCAACTTGTGTTGAATCAAACCTGAATGTCGAATAAAAATGTACAGCTTCTCCAAACTTCAAAACAAGGTTTCGAATTTGAATGCAATTATAATTTTTTATATACAAATACTCCTTAAAACAAGGGAGGATGAAGGTTTATATCCAAATGCAAATCCACGCATGGATGTGGTAAAAAGGATATATATAAATATGGAAATACTCTCCTTTTCTTTTCGTTTCAATTCACTTTTTTTGCAAAAATAATAATAATAAAATGATGGAAATCGACATTGTCAAAGCATCTGCCAACAAACCAATGCCTTCGTACTATGATGACACCGACATCTCTGAAGCAGATACAGCTCTGAATACGCCAACAGGTAGCTTGACAGATGCATTTGTCAAGCGCTTTTCATCCACTTCATCATCATCTTCATCTTACAAGGCAACAAAGCGAAAGCCGTCCATGACACCGAGCAACAACAAGTCGTCTTCCCCTGAATTACTGCATAAAATCCAAGCTTTGGAGATGGAAGTCAATCAGCTTGTTGAAAATGAAATCAATCTAAAGAGCCAGTTACTCATGTTGAAGCAGCAGCAGCAAAAGCAAGGAAAGCAATCAGCACTGGATCGCATCCACAAGCACATAGACCGGTTCCTGACGAGCAATCAACAGCAAAAGAGCGACAAGAACGCCAACGACTTGATGGGCAACGAGTTACCCGCATTGTTTGATGAGAAGGATGCTAATGTGGATCAAGTCGAGTCTGGTGTTACAAGCATGGGTGATACGACACGCTATCCAGCAATTGATATACCCAGTGTGCTG
Organism: Mucor sp. M7501; assembly: GCA_037040325.1. Taxonomy (NCBI): domain Eukaryota; kingdom Fungi; phylum Mucoromycota; class Mucoromycetes; order Mucorales; family Mucoraceae; genus Mucor; species Mucor sp. M7501. Next base: position 16,683 of record JAXQGS010000439.1, on the reverse strand, counting down.
ATACTTCGACTCAAAGCCATGATCGAGCATTACACCAAGGAGGGCGCACGAGAGCAGGGTCAAGGAGAAGCGTCTTTCTGTACCGAGCTTTTATCCACATTGGATACGTGGCAATCTTATCAGTTTTCAGCCGTTTTGAACCAGCAGTTGGAGCAACAGAAAGAGCAAGACAGGGTTACACGGTTACTGGAAGCCTTACACAAAAGTCTATTAAGGAACAAATTAATGCAAAAAGACATGCACATGTTGGCAAAGCAGTATAAATCCAACCTGAAGAGCCTGCTCAAAGACCAAGAGCAGCAGCACTATCAGAAACCACCAGCAAAAAAGAAAAGAACATCAACAGCAGCGGCTGCTGTCTCGCATGATCACTGTGAAAAGACTAGGCTCTTGCTAGAATGTCAAATCCAAAACCTTGAAATGGCATTGTGCACCTGCCAAGACGAACGCGATGAATATGAAACAACATTGGAAATGGTGAGACGGGAAATGGAGACCATGCTGGAGGAACTGGAAGACACAAGACAGCAGCGTCTTCGCTACAAGACGCAGGCAAGTCGATTAAGGGCTGGACTGGAGGCTATTCAGAAAAAGAAGAGGAAAACTTCTGTTTATCATGACGGTGGCGATGCGGATGACGATCAAGAGGGAGATGAAGACGAAGACGAAGAGGAAGAAGATGAAGCTACCGAGGCCATTCGACTCATGTACAATGAAGCAGAGCGACAAGCAGTTGATTTGGATCGAGAGTGCAAGCGTCAGGCATTAACACTGGACAGCATTCGGAAAGAGCTGAAATTGACCGAGAAAAAGTACCAGGCCATGAAGACCGAGAAGAATAAACAAACCAAGCAGGTGGAGCAATCCAATCGCAATTTAACCAGAAGGATTGAAATGTTGGAATTGCAGTTGACAACAACAACAAACTCGACATCTGATATTTCAGTTTCAACGGCAAAGAACACTGCAGAGCAACGAAGCAGCAGCAACAACAACAACAACGAGGTCCACGAACACGAACTTGAGGAGGAGACTCTGTTGCTGTACCACGCAAAGATTCATGCATTGCAGATCGCTCTCAAAGCAGCTAAATCCGACGCCATTGTCCAACGTACACGCATCTACCAATTGGAGCGCCAATCGATGCTGGACCCAGCGCAATACATTGTGCGAATGCAAGACATGTTTAAAAAGCAACTTGTGCTATCAACAACAGAGCCCAACGTGGACATCCATAAGCGGCTGGCAGACCGCATTGAATTCGAGCAAAGAGAATGGAAGCAGCGCCAGTGGATGCAATGCCAGAAAAAGTTCGATATGGATCTATTACGAGTGAATCGCGAAATTTTGACATTGTCCAGCCGATTGACCGAGATCGAGATGGAAGCGGAAATCACACAATCACGGCACAAGGAAGCCATGGCTCTTGTGCGACACCAAATCAACATGGATTTCGAGCAGAAACTGCACAAGCTGATGGCACTGCAGCAAAAGAAAGAGCGAGACTTGCAAGACCAGCTGGAGGTGCTGAATCAAAAGAACCAGACACTGCAAGACGAGTCCATGATCCTCTACGGACGTAATATGATGATGGCACACAAGTTAGGAAAAATTGCGTAAAGAAACGGAGAAATAACTACTGCCATCATGATTGTCGGTTCATCCGTGTATATAATACTATCAATAAACTTGCTTTTTTGACTTTTCGTTTTACCTTTATATTTGCTCTCTCTTTTTTTTTGGACATCCACATGTCGCCGCCTGCTGTTCAGCCCAACTCAACACCGCCGCTTTCATTAAGCCTGATCCTGACAAGCCCATCCAGCAGTGATGCAGCAGAGCAGGAGCAAGATGTGAACTGCAGCCTATCACCCTTTATCCTGCAAAATTCGTCTGACAGCGATACGGAACAATCTTACCACGCAGTTCAAATGGCATCCAGAAATTACTGTTTTGCTCACAATACCTACTATGTATTAAGCTGGTGTCCCAACTGTAAATTTCACATTTGATGAAATAAAGTTTTTGGATGTCCGTAGTAGTAGAATTCAAAAGCCCTGGCTTTCTTCTTTCCTCAAACTGTATCATCCTTGGACCCCTCTTTTTTTTTTTTTTTTTTTCTTTTTTCTCCCCCTTTTTTGCCATTCCCATCATGCTTTTGAAAGGAATTACTCGCATTGCATCGACATCACAAAAGCGACATTTCACGACAGCAGCGACCAGCAGACCAAGCAAAACCCGCTTATTGACAGGATTAGGTTTGATTACTGCTGGAACAAGTTATTTAGGTTGGGAATATTTCAACAATAACAAAAGAGCACTTGACGAAAATGTCTATGTGCCACTCAATTTGATAAAGAAAGAGCAGATATCACCTGATTCTTTCCTTTTACGAGTATCAACAACAAAACAACCTTCCAAAGACTACCCAGTGCCGTCCTGCTTGTACATTAAGGATGATGCAATTCAAGTAATGAGACCCTACACGCCCATCAATCAGAATCCGTACAAGGATGGCTATATTGATTTGGTTGTGAAACGCTATCAAGGTGGCTCAGTCTCTCGCACGCTCAGTGGCTTTCAGTTGAACGACGCTATTCATGTGAGAGGTCCAATGACGGAGGAATACCTGTACAGTGAAAATAGCCTGGATACAGTAGGCATGGTAACGTATAAAGGCGTGTGCAATTTGACAGCTGGATTAAAATCATATATATATTAGATTGCTGGTGGCACCGGAATTACACCCATGTATCAATTAATATGCCGAATTCTGGAGAATCCCCAAGATCAGCATACCAAGCTATGGCTGATCTATGGCAACAAGACAGAACAAGACATTTTGCTGAAATCCGAACTAGATGAGCTTGCGCAGAAATTCAGAGACAGATTCAAGGTGAAATATGTGCTGGAGGAGACGAGCAATGCAGCGTACGACAAGGGCTACGTGACCAAGGACATGGTGGAAGCCATGGCCAAGGACGACGGAGAACGCAGAAAGATATTTGTATGTGGCCCAAACAAGATGCTTCAGTTGATATGCGGAGAGAGGGCCAGAGACTATTCGCAAGGCCCAGTGACTGGAATCCTGTCTCAATTGGGTGTTGCCTCGAATGAAGTATGGAAATTTCAATAAAACATGTGTATAAATGCGTCCACGGCAAAAGGTGCCTCTTTCTCTCTTTCTTTTTCTCTTTTGCTTTTTCAAATAATTTCCCTAGATTCAAATGATGACGATAAACACCCGCAGTACTGACGAGAGTAGCAGCCACCACCTGCTGCTGGATGCCCCACCCTCGCCCAGTTTATCCACCGCCTCGTCACTGAAATCCTCCATCTCCTGGATGCAAAAATCGCCTAATGAGCTCATTCCAATGCTGAAAAATGCGTACAGTTCTCTCAAAGACAAGGAGCGAGGTAACGTGTTGCTATCCTATAGACATGCCTGTACCTAACAGCCCAAGCAGACTTGAAATTGGCAGCTGAAATCGGAAAGTCATTGCTCGAGAACAACATGGCATTAAAGACCAACTACGACCACTTGCTGTCCAACTATGCAACAGCAGCAGCAGCAGCACCTTACCCTACACCCTCCAATTCGTCCAACTCGCTCATCAACCTGACAGAAGAAGACACGGAGCAAGACCTAAAGTATGTGCCGCCAACCACGCGAGAGGCCCTGGTGGAGATGCTAGAAAAGAAGAACCAGGATCTGTCATGCCAGCTGGAAACAGTGCTCTCCAAGCAGGAGCAGCTGGACCGTTCGCACACACGCAAGGCCCGGCAGCTGGAGAGCCAGGTGGAGCTGCTGCAAACCAGTCTTGATCATGCAACGACCAAGATCCACGAGATGGAAACAACAAAGAGAAAAACATTGACCAAAGATGGTATCACTGGTCATCAGCAACACGATGAAGCAACAAACAATGCTATCCTCACTGTCAATAGTAACACTGATACGGCTGCTGCTGCTTTTGCTGCTGCTGCTGCTGCTGGAAAAGGCGGTTGCGCGGGTAATTGTGCAGATGCACTGCTCAAAATGGATCAATTAAAAATCGAAAACGACCATGTGAATCAAGCAAAAGCACAGATTGAGAAAAACCTGCTCGACACCTTGCATGATTTGCGTCTACTGAAGCAGCAGTTTGAGGATTTCCAGTTGACACAGCATGACCACGAGCAGCTACAAAAGGCGTTTGATGCCCAGCATGCGCACATTGGCCAGCTAAAGCAGAGCCTGGAGGAGCATCGCCATGTGCTGACTCGCCTACGGGAGCGCGGCGTCTATTTGTCAGCAGAAGAAGACGACGACGACGACGACGACAAAGCAAAAACCAGCCAAGACAACCTATTAACAGAACTGGAAAATGCTTGGTCTAAACATCAAACACCATCAGCATCATTGTACAGCCAAGAGAACAGCGAAGATGAGGACGACTGTAGTACAACATCAAGCATTCTGTTCCAACCGTTTCAGACTATATATAATCAATTGCCAAATGTAGACACTGCTTTGGAATCCATTCTGGTCAAGGCTGGTGTTGTCGAGAAGGATGCCTTGGATGACGCATTGAGCCTGATAGGTCGACTAGAGAACGAATACGACCACGAAAAGTTTCTGCTGGAAAAGAGACACCTCTGCTACAAGGACGACTATCAATGTATAGACTCGCTACGGGATGAGACGATCAGCAGCAGCAGCAGCAGCAATGGTAGCAGTGGCAGTGCTTTTGCCTACTCCTCCTCGCTGCCTGTACTGACCTTGGACACCAAGCAATCGTCGACTGGATTTGTTCAGAATATACTAAAATCCATGATTTGCATGGCATGGAAATGGCTGCGGTTCACACTGATCATGACCATCGCCATCTTTATGAGCCTGAAAGAGGGTCCATCTGCGTTATCAGTGTAAATGAATCCAATATTACTACAGTGACTCTGTGGGTGTCCTTTTATTTTTTTGTGTAGCACCCTATTTTGCATTTCTTTTTTTTTTCTCTTTTCCCCCCTCTTTCTTTCTGCTTTCTGCTTTCTCTTTATATACACTTTTTAATAAACATCAGCATGCGTAGTATCTTGTATGGACTACTCGCACTGAGTGGCATATCGCTTGCAGCAGCACAAAGTGGTAGATGAAACCTGATTGAAAATGAAACACCTAATCAGGCCATTAAACCAAGCCCATTCTTTCAACTATAGCTGAAGACTACAAAGTAACATCGTTGCCTGGCATCGACATTAGCACATTAAACTTTACACAGTATGCAGGGTAACGTCTGTTTCGTATCTCACAGAGAATAGCACCAACCAACCATAATACCATCCATACAGGCACATTGAGATTTCAAGCGAGACGAATGCGAATCTGTTCTTTTGGATGATTGAAAACGAGATTAAATCTGACAACGAGAAACTGGTAACCATCCCACTGTGTGTTGATCAGGTACACCCTACTGATGCTGTCTTGCATGTCTGTAGATTCTTTGGCTGAATGGTGGACCTGGCTGTTCAAGGTAAAAAAGGCGGATGGATTTAGTTTATGCGGGGTTTAACACTCGCGTGCTTTAGCATGGATGGTCTCTTTTTAGAGAATGGGCCTTTTCGAGTGAATCCTGATCTGTCATTGTCACTCAACGAAGGAGGATGGCAAAACTATGCCACCAATGTCTACTGTAAGTGTGAAATGTGCCAAGGTGTATTTAGAGCGTCACTAATGCAGATGGTATCTAGTGGATCAGCCTGTAGGCACTGGCTTTAGTTTTGCAAACACAGACAGCTACATGCATAATATGAGTCAGATCACTGAAGACTTTGTTACATTTGTGGACAAATTGTTCATTGCATTCCCCCACCTTGCTCAGCAAGACTTCTACATTGCTGGAGAAAGTTTCGCTGGCACCTATATCCCCTATTTCGCATCAAGGCTACTAGCACTGAACAAGGAGCAGGGCAACTACAACCTCAAGGGCATCGCTATCGGCAATGGTTGGATATCAGCAAAGCACCAATACAATGCTTATTACGATTTCAGTGTGCAAAACAACCTGGTAGACAAGGATAGATTGCCCGTCATCTCGGCTCATTTGAAGAATTGTCAAGACGCCATTAAAGACAAGGAGACCATTCATGTCAGCTCGTGCGAAAGAATCTTGACAGACGTGATTGACAGTAGTACACACGAGTAAGTAGGGGGGGGGTTCATTCTTGACAAGACAAAGACAGCATCTCATGGAGTGTATATAGAACCAAGGCTGGCAGCAAAGTGTGTATGAACATGTACGATATTCGACTTAAAGAAGAGGCTTATCCAGAGTGCGGGTTATCATGGCCTTATGAATTGGACGATGTGACAAAGTATCTAAGAGTAGGTAGTGAATTAGTGTGGTGTGCTGGTTTCATGTTACTCATACATGTCCACACAGTTGGCCGATGTGAAGACAGCTGTGCATGCAGACAAACAAATACTAGGCTGGAAGGAATGCACATCACTGGTATCTGCTGAACTACATGGTGATCAAAGCGAACCTGCATATTATGTAAGTGTGACATGATAGGGTATCTATACACGCAGCGTAAAAAAAAGGGGGGCTTACACAGACGAGTTTTTAGCTGTTGCCCGGAATTCTCGAGGAAATCCCTGTACTCTTGTTCAGTGGCGAATACGACTTGATCTGCAACTACGTTGGCACAGAGTATTTGATTGGAAATATGACTTGGAACGGATCAACAGGGTTCAGCAAGAGCACCAAGAAGGAGGTATGGAAGATTGACAACAAGCTGGCTGGTTATTATACCCAGGAGCGCAACTTGGTCTATGTATTGATCAAGGACGGAAGCCATATGGTGCCTTACGATCGACCCATTGAATGTCTGGACATGATCAATCGATTCATGCAAGTAGGCGACAATGTCGTTCAGGGTAGACTCAGTCAAGTAGGCGATGGCACTGCGCCTGTCACTACGCCAACCACCAAGCCAGCACCAACACCGTCTCTACCAGCTCCTTCCAGTACGAAAACCGAAAAAGACACCAACTCGCAAGACGATTTGGAAGAAGGCGAACTGGTACCTGAAGACAAATGGAGCCAGTACTATAGTTGGGGAACCAGCACGCTGATTATCGTCATCTTGTTTGCGCTGACCCTCTGTTGCTGTTGGTGTCGTGGCAGTAAGCGACCTTCCGCATCAGCAGCCGATGAATTTGGTGGTGCACCTCAACAAGTGCGAGAAGACCTTTACAAGAACAAAAACTCGGTGCTCGGCTTTGTCCGAAATCTGTTTAGCCGAGGTAAATCAGCCAGCGCAAATCGACGTAAATTCCGTTTGGGCGATAATGACGAATCCAATGAACTGTAAGTGTTGTGCTGTGCAATGGGATGGCATCTACACAAGAAGGTTACTTAAGGACATTGAAACAGGGATGAATTGGTGATTGAAACGCCCATGCTATTCGAAGCAGATGAGGATGAAGATGACAATGTCAATCAGCATCACCAACATTTCGCTATCGATGACCAAGATGACCATGAAGACGAAGACGATGATTTTGAGGATTTTGCTGATTTTGATGATGGAGAAGCACTCACCAACAAACACAGCGCCAATTCAAAAAAGTTTAAAAAGAAGGATTAAACAAGAAGAAGGAAGGAGGGGCTCAAATAAAACAAGACATCCATAGTAGAAACTATATTTATTTAAACAAGGAGGATGTGGATTTTCCAGAAGTTGCAGCCTTTCTGAATCGAGACATGAATGAGCCAAATTTAGTGTTTTTGCTACTACTGCTACTCGTTGTTTCTGTATGAGCGTCTGTATCATTGCTGAAAGAGAATCTTCTGGTGGGCATTCTTTCATGAATTGGATCCACATTGGGTGCGGGCTCAAATGGAATGCCTACAATTGGCTTCTCTTCTTGTTCTTGCTTCTGCTGCTGCTCCTCCTCCATGATCTTTTGCTGTTGCAAAGGTGAAGGCGATGTGTAGGAGACGGGTCTACGCAGACGGTGACGCTGATGCAACGGAGACGATTGTCTGGAGGAAGCAGTAGAAGATGATGATATAATAGAAGACAGAAACTCGTCCTCGCTGAATCTGTAGGAGGATATATCTTCGTCATCCAGCAGTGTATCGCTTTCCATCATGACAGACAGTGGCGAAATAGAAGAAGTGGTATGTTGCTGATGCGCTGCTTTTTCTCTGCTACTGTAATTGTATTGTTGTGGAGCTTGTTGATGATCAAATGGGTGCTGGTAAATGTTTTGCTGCTGTGGTACGGACTCTATGCCGATATTGTCTTGCCATGCTTCTACCTGTGGTAGTTTCTTGCTGGGTGTGCTGTATAGTTTGGGTGTGGGTGATGCGGATGGAAACACGACGGGAGAAGGCGTATTGAATTGACGATTCATGTTTGTTTAGTATGGAAAGAAAGAAGCAGAGATAAACCTTCTGGTCTTGATGCAATTAATAAAAAGAGTAGGCAAGTGTACATGGATGCGACAAATGACCTTTATCGCAATAGGAGATGCTTAGATCATATGAGCACAAAATGTGCGAGGTGGTACCTTTGTTACACCTTGTGCGTCTTGAGTTTTGCGCACACTTGAATTGCATATATACACGATAGGAATGTTTTGTTTATACGAGATGTGTACATGATATGTAGGTGTCAAATTACCAAGACGCTTTATTTTCAAATCATATGAAAGTGTTCTGAGGCATCTATCCTGTGTCTGTTCATCATGAGCGTCTTCTCAGATGTCTCCATGTCAACGTGTATCTGTCATTGCTTCCCAATGTATATATACTGCACTTGGATAAGAATAATGGAACTGTACGCGTGTGTATAGAGTGCTATAGTAAATCTTTTGTATATATATATATATAAATTTCTACGAGATGCAATGATCCCTATACTTTGAGCCTCGTTATACCTAATAGAGCCTGGTTTTACGGAATGACCTAATAAAGAAGTTCCAATCCTTTGTAAAAAGTATACAATAGAATGTTTGTGTATATATTTGTTCATGTACGCAAAACCCGATACACTTTTATTTCTGCTACTTAATATAAACGTTATGTCGATCATGAAACCTGTTTATTCAGGTCCAAAACGTTACTTTTCTTGCTTTCCATTCAAGATGGCATTTCTCAGCAAAATAGCATCATACATACGAAATAAATGCATAGATACAGGTATTACAAAGGCTGTGTACAAGTGCAACACTGCAGAGTGCTTGATGATGATGATATTATAATAGTAGCTTTGCACAGCTTGGCTCATACGAAACAGGGTTGTTTTGAATCGAATGGGTTTCGAGGGGTATTATTTACGATACATTGGCCAAATGCTGTGTCGGATTCACCGCATGATATTATAAAAACGGTTTGCCTCGCTAACGATTTGTGTCACTGAGCATTATAAACCTAAATGGCTCTCTGTTTTTCTCATCATCAAAAGTATAAGCCTTGAATCGAGGTTGTACTAACTATAGCACAGCATGTAGCTAATGTGCTCTTTGAAAATAAACATCTCGTTGTATGAAAAAGGTTCTTAAACATTCATTTTCTTGGGTATAGTAGTAGAAGGCTAATTATGACGGCATTATCGACTTTTTCAATGGTAATTTGAGATTATTCAGAGAGACAATAGCTACAGCTACCGTGGCACAGAAAAGGGCATGATGATACCATTTAGTCATACAAGAAGGTACTCGAGCACCAAGAGTATAGTCTGCTCCCCACCTTGGCGTTATGAACAGTTACTTGTAAAAGGAAGGGGTCTTGGGTTTAGCATCATCTACTATACTTGAAACTAAATGAAATTTGCCTGATTCAGTCAGTAAAGATGTTTGTCTATATACATCATTCACAAATGACAACAGTTTCGCGCCTTCAACAAAGCGTGATTTAACAAACATTAAACAAACACCCCATGACAGACAAGTGCTAATTGTACACGATACTGTCATGAATATACTTGAATAGCGAAAATGAACTCGTGTTGTAGCATGAAGAGTATATCCAATGTGTCATTGATTTGCTTGTTAAAGCAATTCCTGTTTAAATTAAAATCCTGTAAAAGAGTTGCTGATTCAATCATGAAACATTGCAGAAAGTGGTTTCATTCTGATGTGTGGCGATTGCTCAAATAGAAACACTAGTTTAATTGATCGAAATGAATGTAAAACCTTTATTTATAGTATAGTGTCTTTGTTGACTCAATGCATCGAAATTGTACATATAGGATGTCTACTGCCCAAAAGATAAATCAGAATCTTCTACCATCATAAACATGTTCAAGAAATACATCATTTTGTGAAACCAATGCATCGCCCTTACTAAATCGTACACCTATTATCCTTGAATCAATATTAAATGCAATTAGCTATTATGCTAGTTGTTTGAATTAGCGATTATAGTAAAGATATCTTGGGAGGTTTCTCGTCAAGATCTGTTGTCTACAATACTGCTGTACACTACTAGATGAAGTTCCTCGTTAATTGCAAAGCACATTCGGCTTAACAAAGTATGTGTTTTTTTTTTNGAGGTTTCTCGTCAAGATCTGTTGTCTACAATACTGCTGTACACTACTAGATGAAGTTCCTCGTTAATTGCAAAGCACATTCGGCTTAACAAAGTATGTGTTTTTTTTTTCAAGACGCAAGGGATATAGATCCTCGAAAAGATTACCCATATTAAAGTTGCATGATAGAAACGCGCTAGACAAACCATTGCTATCTAGCATTATCTATCTTTGAGTCTGGTATATATGAGGCATGAATCTTTAGTGAGGTTAACAAAACGACATTGCGAAAAACATATACCGCAATGTTTCATGTCATCGGCAACACCGAGAAGTTCAGATTTGCTGTCTATTCGCTTTATGCCGATCTCAAGGAAGTCAACGTGCACAGACACGCTGGATCATTATTCAATATAACATTTTATTTGATGTTTCGTCATATGAGGCTCAGATCATCCCAGCAAAACAATTGCAATTGACAATGTACCAACTGATTTGGGTGTGAGATAGTATAGTAGAGAACATCTCATTAAAGCGCAAAATGAATATGTGCTATACAGTGGTCAGGTTCCTGAGCAGGGAAATAAGGTAGATATAGTGTCTAAAAGGAAGTTTACATTCAAACATTTCATTGTTCAGCCTGATCTGCTGCTCCAGTTTTGGCTTTTCAATGGTCAAAGTAACATCAATAGCTATACGTATTGCTCATCAATAAGCTAGCGTAGATGGCATATTGGGTATTGCTACTCGTCATGTTATAGTTTCCAGAGATTTACCCAAAGCTATTGTTACTCTCGCATTTAGAATTCAAATTACGTGTCTATCCGATACTAATCATTGTCAGCTGTCAATCTTTCGTGGCTCATGCAATGTTAACGAGAAGGAAGCTAATTCACAAAGGCATTCGCAACCTAGATAAGTAAGCTTTAAAGATCTTCCTATAATCAGATGTTTTATTGATAGCAAAACAATAAAGCATTTGCACATAAGCATGTATAATGGTATCATGTCTTATTATGGCAAAAATGTATTTATTTGGATCTTTTGGAGGTATGGAAACTTTAATATGTAAGAATAGCACTTTGCTAACGTAATGCTGCCCAAGAGCCATTGGTATAGGCAGAAACATGTTTGCATAAATGTTTCGTACCTGGTCAAAGAGAGACACCGGGTATGTTGTATAAGCATGGGAACGCTCTGTGTTGTCATACTGAAATTGTCTAGTCTACAATGCAAGCATTAACCCGCGCTTCCTGCTGAATACATGAATAGTTTCTTGGAAATCATGTTAAATAGATTGTCTACTCTGTTGAGAATCTTAAAATGATTCTACAAACGCATCAGGAAATGAAAGATTCGTTCTGGCTGTTGGCAATCAAATAATGGGTACTTTAAACAACATGAAATTGCTTGAAAAAGCAACGAATACAACGTAGGTAGTACTAAGAAAATCTCCAGAGATGTCCATCCGAATACACCTTAATTAAGATTGAAGAGACGACGACCCTTTAGTGAAGGTAATACTCTCTCAGCTTCAAATCTCGCGTGGGCACTTTCTAAATCAGATATAATGAAGCAATGTTCCTGTTTGGAAAGACATTGACAGGCAAGAAAACCAAAACTATGGTACATAAGTTAGGTGGAAATTCTGGAAGCAACTTTTCATCACATCGTAATTAGAAATCTAGCTTTTGTGCAGTTCAATTCAGCAAGGAGAGTCGAATCAATTGATTGGAATGCCAAACATAATAGACTCGTTTATCACCTTTTCAATAATAACAAACATTGCCGCAATGACAAAGGATGGGAGGGGGGCAGGAAAAAAATTCAATTCAGACAGAGGCAATTCGGCAGTGAGTGTCATGTCAAATAACCATCAATGATGCAAAATAAATCAGGCCATTCGCTGGTCTTTTTGACGTAAAATAGTATTATGCTCATCTTATAAAGCATTAGCATTTCTCGCTCTAGTAAAACACTCACTCTAGTAGTCTATTCATCGCTTAATTGCAACCCAATGTCTTAGATTTATATTGTGCTATTTCTGTTCATTGATGGCTCTATAGCTTGTGTATGAATTGGGGAAATGGAGTCAGCTCGGATCTGCTTTTACCATTTCCAATCAACATCTTGCTCTCGGGGATCGTATCTGACATTTGCCATGCTTTTCTTGATATCAAATCCAATATGTAAGACAACATTGGCACTAAATTTTCAGGTGTATTTAAGGTGCTGTCATTTTTCAATTTACTCTCTCTCTCTTCCTTGCATTATATACTATATATCTAGCTCATCTCCTATACCAAAACTATACCTTTCATTTCTCTTTATCATATACCAGCATTCTTGCCATTATGAATAACCCCACAGAATCAACAGATGCAAGCTCAATGAATCGTCCCAATGACACTGAACACCATCATTCCTATGTGAGAAAAAGAACCAGAGCTACAGCAGAGCAGCTCGCCGTGCTTGAAGACACATTTGCTGTCAATGTCAGCCCAAACAGCAAACTGAGAAAGCAATTGGCCGAGCAATTGAGCATGAGCGAGAGATCAATCCAAATCTGGTTTCAAAACAGAAGAGCCAAAGTGAAGCATATGCAAAAGAGAGCTCAAATGCAAATGCAGCAAGCTGCTATACGTGCTCAGCTTTACCATTATCATCAGCAACAATATGGCATGATGTCTCCCTATGGTCCTCATGGTTCAGCCCCTCCAATGATCCCATTTCAGTATCACCATCATCAGCAACATCAGCAATCGTTCCATTATCCTCTCCCTTACATGCGAAACCGAGTGCCACTACCAAGAGCTCAAAGTGTGGATGCTCTTCCTTACTACGGAAACCAAAATGATTTAGCTCGGTCTTCGTTTCCAACTCCTGGCCCTGAGCCATTTATGCCAAACGATTGTGCAACACCTCCTTCTCCGTCCTCCGTGCCTGGTCTTCCTCAAATGGTTCCACAGCACCAGTACCCCTCCATGTCCAACTGGTCGGTCTCACCCTGCTATCCTGTGTTGGAGAGCCCTACAAGAATGTCTAGACAAAGCATGCCTCCATCGTTCAATCCTCTATCGCACACGCTAGTGGATGATATAAACTCTACAACTGGTACTCTGCCCTCCTTTCATTCGGAATTCGGTGATGCTGGTAACAGCGAAATGAATCATTTGCCTTCTTTCAACGATAGACGTGTACTTTCAGAGGATTTCCCTGACTTTGTCCACGGTCAAATGTCTCCCTCACTCAGTCCTAACAAGGAGAACCTCCATTCTAGCAATTCCTACTTTGACAATTCCAAACAACTGAGCTCTGAAAGAACCAACGCAGTCGATGGATCCACTCCCCTCAATGAGTCCGACATGTGGATTTCTTCCTCTCCTAGTAGGTTTCATATTTGATTGCTTAAATTGTGTAATACTAAAATGCCTCATTTCAGAAATTGATCCTAGCAAGGCTGTAGACGGTGCTTCCCAAGACGCGTTATCTAAAGAAAACGACAAAACCGTGAATCCCTCTAACCTGATGATGGCTGGCTCCTCCTCAACAGTTGGTCAAGACAGCGATACTGGAAACAACTACTTTGATGCTACCACATTGACTATTGGTACATGGCATCGTCTCAAGCTTCACCCGAATGACCTGATATGTCTCTACAAAGCTAAACAGCAAGCGTTTGTGTGGTTCATCACAGAAGGCGGCTCACGGTTCAAGGTTGAGATCCCACTGACAAGCATGCTGGGGATTGAATACACGCCCTCAGTTAACAACAATGGAGAACCTACATCTGATATCCACTTTTACATGTCTCAACCACCTCTTTTCTACATGGAATCACAAGATGATACTGAAGACCAATGGATCCAATGCAGCGATTTTACCGAGAACAAACAGGCCTCTAGATATCTTCGACACACACTCAAAGGCACCCAATTAAAGCAAAACCTGGTCAATCTCATGAACGAAAACGAAGAAACAAGCAAAATTATTCACTTCCTGGATGCTCCTTCTAATTCACTACCTACACCATTTTTGCCGTCTCAACAACACCCACAATTGCATCAAAACCCAGGGTCTAACATGGTTGTCCCATCTGCTTTACCTTATCCCGTCTCCTCCTATTATTGTTATCCTGATGCTACCTCTACGTCTATGGCGCTAACACTAAACAATAGCGCATCACTTTTAGCTACTGCCGAATCGCTGTGTCCGTAGGAGGGTTCTACTCTTAGTTTACTCTGAATTTCTCTTCTCTTTTTTTGTAAATAAAAACATGTATCATTTTCATTTCATTACGTACACCTGTAACATAGACCCATCTAGAGCCTTTTTCCTTGATATTTCAATATATCCATACATGATGGCAATCTATTACCCGCATGGAATAGTACTCATCAACGAGCGCGCAATCAATTGTATTCGAGTTCATTTGATTTTTTATGCGCTAACAATACAACCGTACTGCTGTATGTTTGTGATGTATTTAATAAAGCTTGTTTCACTTCTCGTACTCTGAAAAACGTAATAATGGCTGGTCGCATCTATCAAGATAATAACGTGTGTATCAAGCCAATGAAGCGCAAAATGTAGCAATGACAAGGTGGTAGCACAAGATCTGCCAGTTGCTGTCTGTGCGTATGTTATTTATGCAGACATCGGCTTTAGATTTGCATTTTGTCAAATAGGTATGTACGTATATAATCAATTAGATCTAGCAATCAGATACCATGCGTTGTTGGGGCAAAGAAGCACATTTGCCTCAGCCTTGCTCAGAAACAGCTTTTTGCGGGCTAAATGTCTTTTAATTTAAAACAGCCATAATAGAACCTGAATAGATTAGTAAAGTAGAAAACGCAGGGTCCAAAGCGCAAAAAATATCCCTTGAGAGACAATGATGCCTCATTTTTTTCGGGACGAACCATGTAGTACTATTATACGTTAATCAAAAGCTTGATGGCAGTGCCTTGCAGCATTTGCAATGTATCGATTGTCAGCCGAAAGTATCGATACTTGCTTGACGAAACATGAAGCTAATTTTCCAGTACCCATACATCATACTTACTGCACTGGAAAGCGATTACATTCCATCATTTGATGTGATATTCTGTTACTCAATACTAATTAGACTCTTGCGCAATCGAGATAGTGCATGGATTAACTACCGTAACGACTCGTTTATCGTATCATGTTACTGCCAGCAAATCATATAGGATGAACGTTTTCAGAAAGAAAAACGCGGCCAGGCTAAACGTGGATAAAGTTTAAAGGAACTGCCTCCGAGAATGATGCTTCGCTTTAATTAGTTTCACCCTGGAAACGAGAGCTTGGTAAGAACCCGACGCTCACCCACGTCTTTCAAAGAGAATAGAAAAAGGGGCTTGAAACATTGTGTTTCATTTTAGATCGAACGACTATTGATCAAATATCGATACGATGTAGTAAGGTAAGATTTTGTTGAGCTATCATGAAGTCAATCTCTCGAAATTGCTCTATCGAACCATTCCGCCCATTTATTTATAACCATGAGATACAGCAATGATACTACAAAAGAAAATTTGAATTGGCAATTATAGGGTAAACCTAAACAAATCACAGAGAAGATCAATAGCATTTGAGCCTTGTTTTCTCGTGTTAAAACCCGTTTTAGCGTACCGTACCAGAAGAGCACCACGCAATGGCTTTCATTCACAACGTATTTCCTGGTACAGTCATAACCCTTAATCAGCAGCTTTAGGGCTTGAATAAGGTCGTGGGTAAGTGTATGTAGAACATCTGATTAGACTTGAATCGCGCAATTAAAAGAACTTTTTTTATAGTTCATCAGATATAGCCGATCCCTATCGATGCGGCTTAGAAAGCAATAGCAGAACACCTAACCGAAGCTGTCGTCTGAACCCAAGAAATGTGCCCAATAACGAGGAGAGACCCTTAGCATGTATACTCAAGTGTAAAATTTAAAAACGCAGCAGCATGCAATTGGGACCTACAGGATGATACCGGTAGATATTGAGCATAGCCAAGTCAATTAGACGTCTACAGTGTCGTTTACTATACGACAGGTAGCTGCTAGGGCAAAAAAAACCAGCAGCAGCGCGCGCAGCCTGGGCTGGGATTGAATTTTAGAGGCTGCTCCAACTGGTCCTCCAGATCGTTCATCTG